>JANAVB010008399.1:1959594-2067094 GCA_029216955.1 Iris pallida
GGGGGGGGGGGGGGGGGGGGGGGGGGTGTGGGTCGGGTGGGTCGAGGGGTGGCAGGGGGTCAGTCCGCTGGCTTGTTAAGGGTTAGGGTTTGATTCATTTATTTAGTTTAGATTAGCATTTATATATAAAAATATAAAAACTGTCCTGTGTCCTGACAGTTAAGGACACAGGATTTCTCGTGTCCTCGCTTAGCACGACACGTACGAGCACAGTCTCGTGTGTCCGAGCACAGCACTGAGCTCGTCGTGTCCTGGCGAGTCTCGTGCGTGAAGACGAGACACGCACGACACGACTCTGATCCCGCTACTCACGTGTCCGGCGATTGGAGGGTTTTCGAAGGAGCTCGACGGCGGAGATGGCGTCGGAATGGCGGCGACTCCAGTGGCGCTGCGGTCGTCTCGTCACCGCGCGCCGACTGATGGTGGTTGGGGGCGACGGAAGTCGACGGTGGGGCTGGGCGAAGCTCGCGGAGTAGGGTTAGGGTTTGTGGTTGCGTCGGGGAAGAAGGGGGTCGTCGGTGGCTGTGGGGAGAGTTTAGGGTTAGGTTTAGGTCAGGGGAGAGTGGGGGTTTAAATAGGGGGAGTTAAGGCGGTGGGGGCAGCCGGGTTGGCGGGGGCAGCCGGTCGTGGCGGTCGGGGCAGTCGTCGGGGGTGGGTGAGTAGTCAGAGGAGAGAGAGTGAGTTCGGTCCGGGGGAGGGGGGGTTAGGGTAGATTTGCACTAGGGCCCCTTAGGTTTTAGGATATTGCATAAAGGCTCTTAACAGATAATAAATGCAAATATAATTTGCATTCCTTATTTAAAAACAAACCATTTATTACAAACTGATATACAATCAATTCTAATAATTACAAAACACTATTAAAACAATTCAGAAAATTACAAAATGCTATTAAAACATTTAAATAAATTACAAAATGATATTTTTTGTATTTAAAACTCAATAAAAATTCATTTAAAAATTCTAGAAAAATTCCTAAAAATTCCTAATAATTATTTAAGTCTATAAATGACATTAAAATTTTAATTAACACAAATTAAAAAAATGAATTTGAAAATCAGGGGCTTACAGTTCCTTCAATTTAGATATTGCTCGACAACGGAGCCTGTCAATTTGATAGGAAAGGCTTCTCCAGCATGAGCTTTGCGTAATCGCCTCCGATGAGTCAATCCCAGTGAGGTTGTCACCTTTGACCAGTCGAGCTTGATCTCCAACAAGAGATTAATTGCAACGTGTCTCCGTCGGGCTCGGCTTCCACCATATTTTACACAGAAGAATAGCACCCCCTCCCTCGTCCCCAGGGCAGAGCTCCTCGAAGTTGGGGGCCAATCGGACCTCTCCATCGTCGACGGAAAGAAACCCAAATCCAGCGACTACAGTCTTCACGGATTTTGTGTTCGTCCACTGTAGCACCCCGCTTTCGATAGGCGACAGACTTCATAATATGCTTACGCCGAGTCAGATCGGCCTGGAACTTAGATGGCCATCTGACTCGATCGCTGAGCTTGGTAAACGATAAAACCTTGCGGCATCGATCAAATCGATTTGGACGGATGTTACGAGAATCGATCCAACTAATGGAACGACTTCTGTTGGAATAAGTCCTAGATGCAGCGGACTACGTCTCGGCGAGTGAGCTCTATATAAGAGTCCCTTCGACGGGACCGAACCGCTGTATGGTTTTCTTGGAGCTTTTGCCGCTGGGTTTTGATGAAGTGCTTTCGCATCGTTTTTCTGAATACAATCTACAAATTTCGAAGCAAGGGGAAAAGAAGGAATCCTAACAAAGTATTAATGGTGCCATTGCAAGAGCTCGCGTAACTAAAGCTTGAATGTTGCGAAGCACTTTGACAGTCGACACGATCATAGAATTTGGTGGGTGATTCGGTCCCTTTTTTTCTACTCTGTCCCGCAAACCAAATTCCTTTGCCTTGAATTCATTCAAATCGACGATGCCAAGTTAAATACATGCCAATCCACTAAGGTCAAGAACTCAAAAAAACGTATCGATTTAGAGTAATTTACTCTGAAAATATAAGTTTCGCACGTAAACGAGAAAGTTTAAGGTTCTAGTAAAAGATAGACTATTTCACATGCTGCAAAATAATATGAAACGTCGATTGTGGCTTACGGTGCCGCGGAGAATTTGGTGCCTACGGGATGCTAAGTCAGAAGTACGGCTCGGGAAAAATGATTCGTTGCATGAGTTGGGAGAAATGATAATGTCGCTCAATACTGTCCGTGCTATACAAATCTGTCTGCACATATTAAACTGTTCATGCATTGGCATGGTCATTGACAGCTTGTGCACAAGTTAAACTTTTCTTGATGCGGTATCCGGGACATCTGAATCGAATTGACCTAGGGGGAATAAACAAATTCGTGCTTCGGCACGAGGCATTACGGGACCTGCAGCAGGGCTTGCAACCCAAACTGCAGGCACGTCGTAATGCCATATAAAGTCCCTTATGGTGCATAGCATCAATGACCGCGCATATAAGATAGTAGCATGCTCACCTATTGTCTTATGCAGGTAGTAAGTATTATATCTATTTTTATGCAGGGACGAGCACGGCCGTGGTAAAAAATGGGATAAATCGCTATGTTTTTACTGTATGCTTTATTACTTCAAAGGTGGCGATCGATATGAACTGAATTCATTTAGTTCTAAATAGAAAGACAACTCTAAAGCATGCTTACCTTAACAATCAGAGTCGGTTTAGACGAGTGGGTTCGTCTCGTCCACTTAGCAAGAGTGCTAATCCCCTCCCCCAATTTTCTCAGGTGCGGCGGGCGCTCTAAACTGAAACTGAAGTGCGGAGAGGCGTTTTGAAGCTCTTCCGATGCTGAAGTATTTTGAAGCCAATTCAATCGAAGGCTTATGTATAAAGGGGCGAATGTATGGAACGGTAAGTGTTAGTTCAGGCAGCTTGTCGAGTATGTTTTTTTTTATTTTCAATCAATGTAGCCACAACGACATCCAATGTAATTACGACATGCACTTCGTTGCAAGCTATGAATGAAAAAGCATATTTCTATCTTCCTATATTGCGTCTAAATTTGATATGATTTGTGAAGTTTCAACTTGGCGTTTTAATATAAAATTAACGTAACGTTCTTGCCTTGTACGAGTGCAATTCTAGACTCGTACGACATCATGCCTTAGTGAGGACGATCGATTCGGCAAAATAACACCGGGAACGAACGGTTTGTCGACTCGGAGCGTGACAAATTGGTATCAGATCGAGCACAGTTATGTTTCCTCGGACTTTCGAAAGATGTTTCATTGTTGGAATATTCGTTGAGATGGCTCGATTGAAATGCTTGTCGATATGCTGCATGAAATAAAAGTTCAATATAGGTAAGCCCGTAGATATTTTTAAAAAATACTAACGGGTTTACTATGTTTTGTAGGAATGCCTAAAAAAAGTAATAACCATCCTGGCACAACAACCCAAACCGTAGATAGTACGTCAAGCACGAAGAGTACTGGCCCTAGCGAGACGACTATGGATAAAATTCTACAGTTGATGGAACTGAAGCAGCAACAGCTTCAAATGCAAATCAAGACCCAATTCGATGTGCAGCAGAAGCAGATGGATGCCCTGACTGAGATAGTGAACAAGGTGGTGGGCAATACCAAGACAACGGTCGTGGTACCCGAGGAGAAGCAAGATATTCAAGATGAAGACGAGGAAGAAGCTCAACCGTAAATGATAAATTCTTCTTCCTGGTTCAAAATAAAAAAGTTCTGTAAGATGAATCCACCAAAATTTAATGGCCGAGCAGAGCCTGATGTGATAGTGGGATGGCTCGCGGAGATTGAGGACTTGTTTAATCTGCTTAGCATTGAAGGGTCCAAGAGGGTAACATGTGCGATGTTATAGCTGCAACTGAGGGCTTACGACTGGTGGGCAGCTAAGAAGCAGGAGATCTACGAAGTCGATATAGACACTACGATTTCCTGGAAAATATTCAAGGAAGCATTTCTTGAACAGTACGTTTCTCGCGCCGTCCGTCGTAAAAAAGAAGACGAGTTCATGATGTTGCGACAAAGAAATATGTCAGTCGACGATTATGACTCGAGCTTCTCGAAACTGGCAAAGTTTGCCGGTACCTTCCTGTCCAACAAGGAAGCATGGTGTGAACTCTTCCAACAAGGCCTCAACGACGAATTGCGTAGAGACGTCATGAATCAACGATGCCAAACTTATCATGAATCCTACGAAGCCGCGCTTGATAGCGAGCGGATCTTTGGCTGTATGTCGCGAAGGGCCGTGCCTGTCGTTCGCAACAATTTTAACAAGCGTCCTAATGACGCTGGAGGATCGGGAGTACAAAAGCGTCCAAACACATCCGAGAATCGGCATCCGTATCCAGGATTACATTACAATATCTGCGACAGGCATGGGCATCGTTCGGGCGAGTGTTTCTACAGAACATGTTACGGGTGTGGCGAGAAGGGTCATTCAATGCCGCAATGTCCGAAAAATGTTCCGAATCAACACAACCCACCAAGGAACGTTCCAAATCAATATAAAGCGCCTATACTGCAAGGCGCAAATGCGGTTCCCGTCAACGCACAGAATCAACGCCATGGAGCTCAAAGCCGACTTTATGCATTAACTCGGGACGAGGTGTTCGCGTCCGATACTGTTGTAACAGGTATATTACTCTACAAAAATATATCTGCTCGAGTACTATTCGATTCGGGTGCGACGCATAGTTTTATATCTGCAGATTATTCGAAAGAAAATAAAATAACCATGCAATCACTAGATATAGACATTAGCGTTAGCACTCCGTCGGGAGTCGATATGCCTGCGAATTTTATTTGTAGGGATGGCCACATTTGCATCGGGAGAAGAAATTTATCCTTGGATGTCGTTGTACTAGACATCAAAGAGTACGACATAATCCTGGGCATGGATTGGTTGGGCGCTTGTCATGCAACGATCGAGTGCGCGGAGTAGAGAGTGGTGTTTTGCCTTCCTGGAGAGACAGAGTTCTCATATTCGTGTGGTACGATCTCGAAGACGGCAATGATGGTATCGACAATATCAGCGAGGCGTATGTTGCGTTCCGGCTGTGCGGGGTACTTGGCATCAGTTCGAGACACACGGAAGGATAATACAAGCACAATGCAGACTGATGTTGTGGCAGATTTTTCCGACATTTTCCCTGACGAGATGTCCGGGATGCCGCCGGATCGAGAAATAGAATTCAACATCGACACCTTTTCGAATACGCGGCCGATATCAAAGGCGCCTTACCGAATGGCTCCAGCAGAACTGAAGGAGCTGAAGGTGCAATTACAAGAGTTGCTAGACCGCGGATTTATTCGCCCTAGCGTCTCTCCGTGGGGAGCTCCCGTACTGTTTGTGAAGAAGAACGATGGATCGATGCGGCTATGCATCGACTATCGGGAACTCAACAAGGCGACCGTGCGGAACAAGTATCCCTTGCCACGAATCGACGACTTGTTTGACCAAATGCAAGGCACGGCAATATTTTCAAAAATCGATCTTCGTTCAGGCTATCATCAGTTGAAGATCGAGTCCGACGACGTATCGAAGTCTGCCTTCCGCACTCGATATGGTCATTACGAATTCCTAGTCATGTCGTTCGGTTTGACGAATGCTCATGAATCTGATGAACCGAGTCTTTCGACCCCAAAACTGGTTTTGCTCCACTCCAAAAGCTATGTTTTAACTCAAAATTTCAGAAAGAGAAAAGTAAGTGTCAACATCCAAACACATTTTGAAACCAAAGCGGTTTTTAAACTCATAAATGTGAGTTAAAAAAAGGTATCCAAACGCACCCTAAATTTTTATATACTAATATTTATGAAATGTCAAAATTTTAACTTGTTTTTATGTATAGGACATGGATATGGTTATGTTATTCCTACCAAGCCTAATATGTTAGTCATGACACACAACTACACTGTCCATGTCATATTTTCTAGTCGACATGTATCTCAAAACAATCATGACTAAGACTATATTTATATAAATAATAAATATAATTTTAAAATATATAAAAATTCAAAAATCACTATTTAGCCAAATAAAAAAATGAAAAAATAATATAAAAAATCTGAGAGTTTACACCTTAGCGACGAACTATTTATGTCCCAAAGACGAGTAAATTTGCTCGAATCAATTCAATATTAATTCATTATTGTATTGCTACACGATATTTTGGGTAGCAAATTCGACTTCTTCTACTGAAAAAGACATGGTAGCAACGTGAATGATACTGATGCGGTAGTTGCGATCAGTTTGGCTCCAACCAGTTGTTGCGAGCAATATGGGCAAGGTTGACGAGCGTGAATCCAATGAACTAACGCGAGGTACCATTGTTGTAAGTGGTGTGAGGAAGGTTTTGCTTGACAAGTAACAAATCTTAGGGGGAAGATGCAATAGGTGAACGCTAGGGGTGAGCATTATTTGGTTTTGCATCGATAACCGATCAGAACCAACTGAATAAAAGAATCGATCCGTTTTGAAAAAAAAAAATCACTTCAACTTCGATTTTCAATATATTAAAAAAAATATTCGATTTCCGTTTTGGCTTTTGATTTTCGTCCGAAACCAAAAACCGATTAAATTTTGCAATTATTAAATTTTCTTAATTTTATGCATATTTTATGGTTAAAAATGTGTATATTTTGATAACAACGGGTTTTAAGTATATGTTTTAAAATCCAACTTTGATTATTTAATAACTAATCCAAATTTGGGCCCAACTTTAAAGATACAACAAACCTATGTAAAAAAATTATAATTTTTACTATAATTTAACCATATTTTGGACTTTGAATCCAATAAATTAAACAATAAAAATAATCCAATCGAATAGATCGAATTGATTATAGGTTCGGTTCAGTTCAGTTTTGGTTATGGCTAATTTCTATTTGTTTCGAAATTAGAATTTTGATTTATTGAATTTTGACAATTTATTTAACAGTTGGAAGGGGAAGGTGGACGCTTTTATCACCTGCAATAAAAAGTGCAATAGACTTTTTTGTGTGTACGAAGTGGTTGAGCTCACACTTACTTGCCTGCAAGCCATTTATTCTCACATGTTTCATAGGTTCAGAAGAGGAAAACCTACGAACAATGTCTGAAAGAACAAAGAAATTTAATGGTATGGACATATATAGAGAAAGAGTAGTTGAGGAGCATGCCATTAATTTAATTCTCTTTTGATATAATTCTTGGTGTGTGGATGGACTTGGGGAATGAGGCGTTGGGCACAAACCCACATGGGTTGGGTCGTTGTCGATAATTGATAGAACGAATATAATTTTGACGTGATATTACGAGAATTGGTGGAATCATATTTGTCATTTATAAGGGTGCATTTGATATATATATATATATATATATATATATATATATATATATATATATATATATATATATATATATATATATATATATATATATATATATATAATTTTTTATATTTTTAGAAATCAATATTTTTGGATTAAATTTGTAAAAGAAATATATTTCCATGTTTGATAAATGTACCAATATTTTAAAAATACATAGTTTACATATATAATTTTTTTTTTTATTGATGATAATATATTTAATAGTTGCTATTGTTTGTTTGTGACTTTTTATATTCTAGCTAATTATGGTGATATGTTTGTATATAATTGAACATTGTTCAAATTTTAATGACATCAAAGTCTTTTTACTTATAAATTAATTTTTGCAATTCAATCCAAACTCAACCTAGTCCAATATCTCCGGCAGTTTCCTTAATTTTTGCAATTCAATCCGAACTCAACCTAATCCAAACTCATCTTATACAATAATAATAATAATAATAATAATAATAATAATAATAATAATAATAATAATAATATCTATGTTTTGAATCCTAAAAAGTAATAAAACACAAAAGAAGAAGAAGAAGAAGAAGAAGAAGAACACCTCTACATGTTGTACAAGGTTGTGATCAAGGTCATTCAGTAAGATTTTATTGTTATTACAATAAGAGCATAATTACAAAAAAAAAAACAGAAAATTTCAAGAAAAGCATCAAAATTTAGTAGAATTATAGAAAAGGCATCAAGTTTCAGAAAATTACATTTTGAGCATCGAAACGACATATTAAATGTCGTTTGTTGACGTCACATATGCGCTTTCTGGGCCAGAAGGATTAGGGTCTAGGCGTCAAAAGAAATGTCGTGCGCTGATGTCATATGACGTCAGCATTCGGCATTTGGAATGCCGTTTGGTTATTATTAATTTTTTTTTCTTTTTCCGTTGCAGTTTGTTTTTGCCTAAATTTGAAACATGAGGTCCACCCATTTCATGTAATTTATTAAAAATTTGTCAGCATTCGACATTTTTTTGAGAGACAGGAGCTTCTGCCAGGAGACAGGAGCTTCATAGCAAAGGAACACTCACGTCCATCTCAACAAATGCCGAATACCCGGACGACATTTGGTTTGTCGTATGCTTACGTCATGCGACGTCAGCGCCAGAGAAATGAAAAATTAAAAGAAAAATTGTCGTGGAAAAAAAAAAAATGCAACGGCAAACGAATTGACGTTTGCTGACATGGTGTGACGTCACCAAACGGCATTTTAATTGCCGTTCCTTTGCTAATCCATTCTCTAATCTTTTCTGGTTTAATGGTTAGCTGACGATGACAGGGGATGACGTTGGAAAACGACATTTCAAATGTCGTTTCGATGCTCAAAACACAATTTCTCCAAACTTGATGTCTTTTCTACAATTCTTCTAAACTTTGATGCTTTTCTTACAATTTTCTGAAAAAAAAAACTTTGCAGCATCTCTGCTAACAGTATTTCGTACTTCTGGTGCACTCCATAAAGGAGTTAAGAGAAATGTAGGAAACTGCAGAGATATTGTCAATGAAAAGTTTTTAACATCTTTTGCACTGCATTGAACATCTATTATTGTCAATAAAAAATTGTTAATATCATATGCACTGCAATGAACATATTATTATTATTATTATTATTATGACAGTGATCATCTAATACAAAAGAGAGAGCAAATCAAATCAAATCAGCACCAAAAACTTGGTAGTTTAAACTCAATTGGAAAAAAAAACTAGTCAAATTTATTTGTTGCCTTGTTCCTTTCCCAAATTGTGTCATACACCAATTCCAATTGCATGAGCATTTCAAGTTGTTTCTCTCCGCTTTCTGCCAATGGAACTTGCCAAAAACAGGCATTCCTTCCAATTGGAGAAAGGCTGGCTCCGTTGTTTTGTACAATCACAGTTGGATGAGGATTTGTTGCTGTCTTCCTGACTTTCCTCAGTTGATTTCTTCCAAGAAATTGGGATTTCCAGCAAACCAACTCTATATATTACTATGGGCTAGTTTCCATCCATGACTTTTTTTTTTTTGGGTACTAAAAACAATGGAGAGCCAAATGGCCTGTGCCCTCCATGTGAGTTTCCTCAAATGGCCTGTGCTCTCCATGTGAGTTTCATCAAATGTAACTTTCAATTGGGGGCTCCAATGTACGTTTTCGGAATGCTAGTTCAACAAATATTCAAAAAATAGTTGTATAAAGAAAATCACATGAAAATTACAACCATTAAAGGGAGAGATTCTTTTTCGACTTCTTTCCTACATTAGATCTAAATTTTCTTATAATTTACTTCGTTAGTTATATGGAGATACTTGATTATGATTTATTTTTTTATTTTATTTGGTTTCCTAGTTTGACTCGACTTGCTTCTCAAAGAGCACTTGTAGAGATTTTGAAAGTTTCTTCTTCATCACCACCCAACGACTTCCCCGTCAATCTGCATGTTTGGTCCCAACCAAGCCTTCATTTTCTATCCTCCATTCTTTAGAAGTTGCACTCGATACTACTTTAGTTAAGTTGGATGAGAAAACTTTAAACGACAATACTCCTTTGAAGCAACAAAGTCATGTCCGTGTTGAACAGAGTTCTATCCATGCAAGAATAACCAAGAAGATTTTCATAAGTTAATCTTTTCGAACTTGTTGGTTCATGGAAGAAAGTCGACGAAAATGATCAAATTTTATTTTGAGCAAATTGACCTTCATCACTCTAGCAAGTGTTTTATTTTTGTTTCTTGTGTTAGAACCTTGATTGCAGAATTGTTGAATTCAAAGGTTATAATTCCAGCAAGTCAGTTTCTCATTTCTTTTCGTTGTAAATGTTGTAATCTTCAAAAGTTGTACTTTTTATTTTACGTACATTATCATAATTTTGTTACCCGAAAATAAAAACATCACGAATCTGTAAAATAGCAAAATACTTTCAAATTAACGAAAATATATTGCTATAGACGTTCATTTAAGTTTCTACACTACCAAAGCAATAGAAATGACCAATGCTTAGATCAGTTTTTTCTTTTGGGAAAATTTATGAAATATTCAAAAATTGTAAAAATTTAATGAAAAATCCACCGCAAAATAACATTTCATTGCGTGTCCAGAATTAGCGAAAAATATATAAATGGGGTTCTGAATGACCTTTTTGTCCTTCTAATTTATTGAAAATACCCCCGAACCCTACTCTTCAAAAAAAATATTTCGATACTTCCTCTTCTTCCATACGTCGCTCAGTTTCGAATTTAGGTTTTCTCCTCCAAAATCTTCAAACCTTACTTCAAAAACTCGTCGAAAAATTTCGGAAAGACGGACAAACGGTAAAACTGTTAAAACGGAAGTCCAAACATCATTTTTTTGCGATTTTAAAATTTTGGAAGGCTGACTAACGAAAATTTCGTTAATCTCCAGCTCCTCAAAATTACGCTCCTTTTGCGACAAACCGGACCTTGTTTCGACCTACCAGTCAAAAGTTATGGCCCTTCAAAATTTCAACTGGATATAAAATGCAGGAGAATGATCATTCTCCATGGTAATATCACGGAGAATGGCCATTCACCGTGCTAAAACTATGAAGATTGGTCATTCTCCGTGCTAAAACCACGGAGAATGGCCATTCTCCTTGTTAAATTGACAAAGAATAGTCATTCTCCGTGTTAAAATAACGGAGAATGACCATTCTCCGTCAATTTAACAAGGAGAATGACCATTCTTCGTGGTTTTAGCACGAAGAATGGCCATTCTTCGTGCTAAAACCACGGAGAATGACCATTCTTCTTGTTAAATTGACAAAGAATAGCCATTCTCCGTGTTAAAATGACAGAGAATGGCCATTCTCCATCAATTTAACCAGGGCCGGCCCTGGCCCAGGGCGGCCAGGGTGACAGCCCAGGGCCCCAAGAAATTTGGGGGCCCAAAAAATTTATTTTTACATACATATATTAATAATCTTGTACCTAAAATAGAACAAATATGTAACATGATTCTCTTCTAACACAAAATAGTTGTGGTGTAATGGTTATTAGGTTATACTTGCATACTAGAGGTCCTAGGTTCAATCCTTGGTTGTAACATTTTTTTTATTTACCTTTATTTCAGGATTTTTTTTATATTATATATGGGCCTATTTATATGGGCCATATTTTGAAAGTTTGTCCAGGGCCCCCATAAACTCAGGGCCGGTCCTGAATTTAACAAGGAGAATGTCCATTCTCCGTGTTAGAATGACGGAAAATGTCCATTCTCCGTCAATTTAACAAGGAGAATGGTCATTCTCCTTGTTAAATTGACAAAGAATAACCATTTTCCGTGTTAAAATGACGGAGAATGGCCATTCTCCGTGTTAAAATGACAGAGAATGGCCATTCTCCGTCAATTTAACAAGAAGAATGACCATTCTCCGTCATTTTAACACGAAGAATGGCCATTCTCCGTGTTAAAATGACGGAGAGTGGGAATGACCATTCTCAGTCATTTTATTACGGAGCCATTTTTCGTCATTTTAACACGGAGAATGACCATTCTCCGTGGTTTTAACACGAAGAATGACCATCCTCCGTCATTTTAACACGAAAAATGACCATTTTTCGTCACTTTGACACGGAAAATGGACATTCTCCATCATTTTGACATGGATAAGGCCATTCTTCGTGGTTTTAACACGGAGAATGATTATTCTCCGTCATTTGACACGGAGAATGGCCAATCTCCGTCATTTTGACACGGAGAATGGACATTCTCCATCATTTTGACATGGATAAGGCCATTCTTCGTGATTTTAGCACGGAGATTGGTTATTCTCCGTCATTTTATCACGGAGAATGGCCATTCTCCGTGTTAAAATTACGGAGAATGATGGAGAATAGTCGACAGAAACCTAAAACCTAAAAAAAATTTTATGGAAAAAAATTTGTCAGGAACAAAAATTCAAGAGTTTTCTTTCTTCTTTCAAAACGATACCAACTCTTATGAAAAAGAAGAAGATCTTCTCTCCACAATTGACCTAATCGTCGGAAAACTTCAAATCTCTCCATGATGATGATAATGATGATGATGAACGATGATCGAAGTTCGACTGAAGAAAAGCACAGTGAACTACGAACGATCTTTGCGATCTCTGCTGAAGATGAGAGCAATGGAATTCAGATCTCTCTCTCTCTTGAAGAAGAAGAAGAAGACGAAAATTGTAATCCAAATCTGAGTTTGTGCGAGTTATGATATTATAAAGATGACAATTTTGTAAATACAGAGCATCTAAAGGAAATCTTAGAATATTTAACGTAAAAATATATAATTCTGGGCATTTCATAAAACTCATCCTGCGGGTGGGTTTTTCATACAAACCAACCCCGAGATTGGGTTTCTCAGCAATTTTCAGTTTTCTTTTTTATTACAACCCCCACCATCCTACATGTCACGCCCCGGTTCCCAAAATAAAGTATCGGAGCATTGTGATACATCTCCAGGCTACGCACCCCTATAACACATGTCGTGCTATGCTTGCGATTGTCGCCTGTAATTTCTAGAATAAGGTATAGACATCAAGAGACAATCTAAAGTAATTTACATTTATTATACATGGCTAGCATGTTCGATCATACATTTACATCTTTCTTACATTCACAAAAGATACATAACTATACATAGACGACAAAACGACATCTCTAGACCAACATCCTTCATTTCCTTATATCATTCATAAAGCTCCTTCTCGGTGTAAGGTTGCACTCCTTCCTGGTCTTCAGCAAGCCCTAGTGAACAAAACTAGGTCGTCAATACGACGAGCAAGTCCTCGGTCAAGGAACGGAATAAGTAAAATAAGTTGATAAAATTTATTGAAATTAAATCGAAATAAAGAAAACAAATTATGGATAAAGTTTGCAAAAATTTGAAATTCTACTTAAAAATGGAATTTATATTTCTGCACATTCCAAGACTACTGTTGTATTACAGAAATGTAAAGAGCCTCTAACAACTCCTAATGCAATACACAACATTTAGAGAAATACTTCTGGATCACACAACTTCTATTATCTCAACAATAATCCTATTTACTCGGGATCAGGTTTATACTTAATGGGCGGTGGTTAGATTTATCCGTCCCATTAGTATCAGGATCACATATTGATGTGATATAGTCAGGATAACACATGAGTGGTTTTTCCGAGTTATCGGAATCAAGTGTTATAACAAATGTCGTATGACTTAAAATTTTTCAAGAATATCGGAGCAGGCTACATTGGATATTACAGAGCCGAATTCGGGAATTCGGAATCCAATGGAAATCAGGAAATAAGAAACAGGAAACAGAAAAGTGAGCTAAGCCTCACCTCGGACATCGTATGGCCGTACGAATGCCGAAAATCAGGAACTGTTCAGTTTCTATAAAATATAATATTGCAAGAGTTCAAAGGTGTGATCTAAGATTTCTCTCCCATCCCAATGACATCCTAATCTACAACTAAATCTAGGTTTGGACTTCCTAAAAAAACTATCTCTTGGGATTTCCGAAAATTTCGGCAGAGTCTCCTTTGTATTTGTCGACTCCGAAAAATTCACAAGAGATATAAAATTTGAAAGAATAAACTCGGGTTCGCCGACCCCTTCGGTGGAGCAACCCTCAACACCGGAACCACGCAATATAATTTCCCGGGTTCGTCGACCCCTTCGGTGGAGCAACCCTCAACACCGGTACCACGCAATGATGATATATATATATATATATATATATATATATATATATATATATATATATATATATATATATATATATATATATATATATATATATATATATATATATAAAGTGTAGTTAAAATTTTTTTAGGCTTTCTTACCTTAGCAAGCAATTAAGCGAATTAAGCAATTTCTTTGGGGTTTGTGCTAAACACTATCCAAGTTTTAAAAACAAAACTTGTTAGTAACATAATGATATCAAAATTTTATTCCAAAACCATATGCAAAATAATTTTATAACCCTTGCAACCTTGACATGATGTTATTCTCATACAAGGTAAATCCAAAAGTCCAAATTTAACTTATGTTTACTATGTACCATAATTTAACTCCTTGAAAAATGCAAGAGAGAGTTTAATATTGAAAATTTATAGATATAGGGTTATGCTAACATATAGGTGCCTAAAACCATCTATTTTAACTAGTTAATCATGATAGCACATGATAATTAAAAATAATTCCAATATGGACAGATTTGAAATATAATGTTAAATTGTCATTTATTCATTCCTACATATCCATACTAACACATGTATACACAACCACGCTAGGAAATATAAAATATGTATATATTGATTTTTCTTTAAAGTGTAAAGGTTGAATTTCTAAGTTGTCAAGACTTATAGGTATCCATGGTCTTGTAAGTTCATAATTTTTGTATACATATATTGTGTCAAGTGTATATAGGTGTGTGTGTATATATATATATATATATATATATATATATATATATATATATATATATATATATATATATATATATATTTATATATATATATGTATACATGTATGTAAGTTTTATGCATATATAATTATTCCAAGAGTTGTATCCACACATCTATATATATATATACATAAATGATCCCACAAATTTATAATTCGAAGTGTCCATTTTTATGTTGTGTCCTAACCATGTGTCCAAGTCATACACACAACATAAATGTGTCCACAAATGGTTCATTATCCAAATTTCTATGCTTATACCCATCTTATATTTTTATAAATTGGACTTATCATGAATTCTCATAAATTTTAGAATTAAAAACTGAATAATAAATAATATATATATAACAAGTAGAATATTGAAAACCAATTTTCAAGAGGAAAAGAGGGAGAGGACTTGCCTTTAATTTCCTTGTGTTTGACCTATAAATTCTCCCAAGTTTCTCCTATCATAAACCATTCAAAATTATACATATATATATTTCAAATTCAAACCCAATTTAACCTAAGTTTGAAATTGGAAAGAAATGGAGAAGGAATTAGGGGTTTACCTAGGTTTTAGGTATTGAAAGGGGAAGGAGGAGGAGGTGGTGGTGCTGGAGAGTGGTGGTGGCCGACGACGGGGTGGCCGGCGGCGGCGGACGGCGTGGCCGACGGCGGCGGGAAGAACGGCAGCAGCCGCAGCAGCAGTAGTAGGTGTAGTGGTGGTGGTGGTGGTTTTGGAAGAATAATATGAGAAAGGAGAGTAGAGGAATAAGGAGGAGAGGAAGTAGAGGGAAGAAATGGAGGAAAAAGAGGGATTTAAGTAAAAAAAAAAAGGGCGTGGGATGATGAGATGGCATGAAGAGGAGCCCCTCTCTTCATGCATCCATCCATTTGTCATTTTCCTTGCCACCCTAACCCACATGATGACACCTAATCCCTTGAGTTGGGTAAAACAAAATTGAAATTACAAAAATTTCTTAGGGGTCCAAATGTAAAATTTATGCAACACTTATGTAAAAATATTTAATAAAATTATTATTGTAATTATAATCATTAATTATATAATTATTAGGTAGGAAAAGAAAAGGAGAAAAAAAAAATAATAATAAGGCATAACATTCTACCCTCCTTAAAAGAAATTCCGTCCTCGGAATTTATAAGAAAATAAGAAAGTTTGACAATAGCAACAACTATAGTTACCTTGATCATTAAATAAGTAGGGATATTGTTGTCGCATATCTTCCTCTCTTTCCCAAGTGGATTCTCCAGGTGAATTCTTGTTCCAAGATACCCGAACCAATGAAATAGTCTTGTTCTTAAGAACTTTCTGTCTTCGATCCAAAATTTTCACCGTCTTCTGTTCTAGGCGTAGAGTTGGACCCACTGAGATCTCTGAATGATCGAGTATGTGACTGGAATCTGGTATATATTTTCGAAGTTGAGATACATGGAATACATTATGGACTCCTTCCAGAGAGGGTGGTAAAGCCAGTCGGTAGGATACATCTCCCACTCGTTCCAAAACATCAAATGGGCCTATATATCTCGGACTTAGCTTTCCTCTTATTCCAAATCTGATTGTTCCCCGAGTTGGCAAAATCTTTAAAAACACATGATCACCAGCCTTGAATTCCAAGTTTCTTCGATGCTTATCGGCCCACATTTTATATCGGTCTTGTGCTGCTTGGAGATGACTTTGAATTGCCTTGACCTTGTCTACAGTCTGTGTAACTAGCTCTGGACCCAGGAGTTGACGTTCTCCTACATCACTCCAGCATATTGGTGACCAACACTTTCTTCCATACAAAGCTTCAAATGGTGCCATTTTAATGCTAGCCTGATAGCTGTTGTTATATGAGAACTCAATTAAATGCAAATGGTCATCCCAGGATCCCCCGAAGTCTAAGGTACATGCTCTTAACATATCTTCTAGGATTTGAATCATTCTTTCCGACTGACCATCAGTTTGTGGATGGTATGCTGAACTGAACTTCAGGCGAGTACCGAGACTATCTTGCAAGCTTTTCCAAAACTTAGAGGTAAACCGAGTATCTCTGTCTGAGACGATACTCACCGGTACTCCATATTGACTAACAATATTTTTCATGTACATATCTGCTAAGAGCTCGGTAGGTTGACCAACCCGAAATGGTAAGAACCTAGCAGATTTTGTAAGCCTGTCCACAATTACCCAGACGACATTATTACCCTTTCTTGTTCTTGGAAGTCCGGATACAAAATCTATCGTAATATGTTCCCATTTCCATTCAGGTACAGGCAAGGGTTGCAAAAGTCCGGCGGTCCGTTGATGTTCGGCCTTTACTTGTTGACATAGCAAACATTTTGACACAAATTTGGCTATCTCTTGTTTCATTCCGTACCACCAAAAATTCTGCTTCAGATCCTTATACATCTTCGTGCTCCCAGGATGAATAGAGTATTGAGAACTATGTGCTTCAGACATTATCTCGGTCCGGAGTTCTCCATATGGCACACACAAACGATTTTCAAACCTCAAGGATCCATCGGGATGCTTAATCAATCCAGTTTGTGTTCCAGCCTCAGTCTTGCTCCATAGTCTTTGCAGTTTCATATCATCCTTTTGTGCCTCTTTAATTCTTTCTATTAGGGGTGATTGTATTTATAAATTTTCCCAGATTCCATCTGTTACTGGACATATTACTTCAATCCCCATCTTCCTCAGATCTTCTAATATTTCTTTAGGTGTATTCATAAAGAAAGCTGCGGGCCTTCTACTTAAGGCATCGGCTACTTTGTTTGCTTTTTTCGGATGATACTCCAACTCCATATCAAAGTCCTTAAGCAACTCTAACCACCTTCGTTGCCTCATGTTTAACTCTTTTTGAGTAAATACATATTTCAAACTTTTATGATCTGTATATATCTTGATTTGTTCACCATATAAGTAATGTCTCCATAATTTTAATGCAAAGACTACAGCTGCCAATTCTAGATCGTGAGTTGGGTAATTTCTTTCATGATTCTTCAGTTGGCGAGAAACATAAGTAATGACCGTTCCATGTTGCATTAACACACAACCTAATCCTTTTCCTGAAGCATCACTATAGATCTCATAGCCTCCTGATCCAGATGGTAAGGCCAATACTGGAGCTGTGATGAGTCTTTCCTTTAGTTCCTCAAAAGCTGCTTGACACTTATCAGTCCAATTAAATTTTTCATTCTTTCGGGTCAATCGAGTGAGTGGCTCCGCAATTCTTGAAAAATTCTCCACAAATCTCCTATAATATCCAGCTAGACCAAGAAAGCTTCGAATTTCTGCTACATTCTTAGGAGTAGGCCATGACTTGACAGCTTCTACTTTCTTAGGGTCCACCGATATCCCTTCTCCGCTCACTATATGACCTAAGAAGGAAATTTTGTCCAACCAGAATTCACATTTGTTTAACTTCCCATACAATTTCTCTTGTCGTAAAGTTTGAAGCACTATCCTCAAATGTTCTTCATGTTCCTTTTTATTCTTTGAGTAGATCAATATATCATCAATAAATACAATCACAAATTTATCCAAGTATTGATAAAATATTCTGTTCATCAGGTCCATAAATATGGCTGGAGCATTAGTTAGCCCAAAAGGCATAACTTGAAACTCATAGTGCCCATAACGGGTTCTAAAAGCTGTCTTTGGTATATCCTCCTTTCTTACTTTCACCTGGTGATATCCCGATCTGAGGCCAATTTTGGAAAATACTGTTGCTCCTCCTAATTGGTCAAACAATTCCTCAATCCTTGGCAACGGATATTTATTTTTGATAGTCACTTTATTTAAAGCTCTATAATCTATCACTAACCTCAGACTTCCGTCTTTCTTCTTTACGAATAGCACATGTGCTCCCCAAGGAGATCCACTAGGCCTGATAAATTCCTTAGCCAACAATTCCTTGATTTGTTTATTCAATTCAACCAATTCTTCCTTGTTCATTGGATAAACTTTCTTTGCAACAGGTGCAGCTCCAGGAATTAGATCGATACAAAATTCAACGATCCTATCAGGTGGTAATCCTGGTAGTTCATCAGAAAATATATCCTTAAATTCGTCTACAATCTTGGGCCATTCTACTACTTGGTTCTGAAAATTTCTTCCTGATGGTAATTTGAATTTTTCTAGTTCTTTTCCATCAAATTCCTTCTGATCTCTGATAAATTCATGTATATCCTTACCGGGTAGTGAAAATTGCACCTTTCCTTGCCTACAGTCTATAACTGCTGAGGCCAGGGTTAACCAGTCCATCCCAAATACCACATCATAGTTATTCATGGGAAACACTAGTAATCTGGCCTTAAAGCTTTCTCCTCCCATTTTAATTGGACAATTTCTAAGTATTCGGCTAACCTCTACAATACCATTACCCGTAAGGATTTTCAATTTTTTGACTAAGGGTTGAGTGATTATATCATACATGGATATAAAAGATGCAGATATAAATGAGTGAGTTGCCCCAGAATCAAATAATACTGATGCGGGGCTAGATGATGCGAGTATGATACCTGACACCACTTCTTCGGCCATTTCTTCTTCGTTGACATTCATCATGAAAGCTTGTCCATGCTGCCTCTTCTTTTTGTAATTACCCCGACCAGCCTTCTGTGCTTGGTGGAATTAATGAGCTTGGGGTGCTAGGGCTGGCCTCTGTTAGTATCCGGTAGGTACATGAGCTTGAGTTGGAGGTGCTGCATAAGTTATAGGTCTTGGCCCATTCGTCTGAAGTAGAGGTCTTGGTCGGAATCCTTGCAAATTGTTCTGCACCTCAAATCTTCTAGTGGCTTGTCGAGGACACTGTTGTATCTGATGTTCAGACGATCCACATCTAAGGCACCTTCCCAGAAGCTTCCTACAGTCATTCCTTGTGTGTCCAGGCTTCCCACAATATGTGCAGCTCTGACGGTTTTTATTTTGTTCGGTTTGGATATATTTCTGTTGTCCCGACCCTGAGTTCCTACCGTGAGGAGAGCTGGTTTCCAAGTTTCGCTTTTGCCCTCCTAGCTTCGAGTTAATTTTGTCATTCTGCATTCTTTCTTGGTCTCTAGCTGCTTCAACCACCTCAGCATAAGTCTGACATGCGTAAGGTGCGACCTTCATCTTTAATTTGTCATTTAGTCCTTCCCGGAATCGGGCTATCTTTGCCTTTTTCGTGGCTACCATATGGGAAGCATAGCGACTAAGTCTTGTAAATTCTGTCGCATACTCATTGACAGAGGTCTTATTCTGCTTCAAATATATGAATCTCCTTTCCAGCTCCATCCTGGCGCTGGCGGGAAAGAACCTTTCTTCAAATCTCCTTTTAAATTCCTCCCAGGATATAATCTCATTGGAGTCTTCGGGGTGCTGAGTACTCCACCAGTGTTCAGCCACATCCTTTAGTTGTATTCTTACTAGAGACATCACATCATCTGGTGCGATCTTGGCGCCCTTCAACAACCCCTCGGTAGTCTTTAACCATTGAACCGCTTCCAAAGGAGTTTCGGTCCCATCGAAGTTAGGTGGATTTATATTCCTGAAGTCTTGGATTGTCCCAATTTTCGGTGCAGGAGCGACATCAAGCCTTTCTAGTATTCTAATTGATGTGGCTTGGGCAAGTTGGACTTGTTGGGCATTAGTCTCTAGGACCTTCTGGAAAATTTCAAGAACATCAGTCGTCCGCGGCTCTGAAGATTCAGGTTGCGCCGACTTTTGAGTTGAAGGAGAAGACATTTTCCTGGATATTAAGAACTCACAATTCTTAATATGAGGTTGAAAATAATTAATAACTCAAGAATACTTAATTACCAATTAAAGGAAGATGAATTTGCAAAACTAAGATCAATTGCAATTCGGAAAGATCAGATATAAATAGGCACACTTTTTATTTTATTTTTATTTTTTCACAAGAGGATAATGTACTTTCAGGGAGTCATCCTTACATGCTAATACATTCTTACCCTTTCTAACCTTATAGAGAGCTATTTCCATCTGCTGATTTATAAAAGTGGTACAACAGTCAAAATATTTTTCCTTACTAAGCCATTTCTTCCTATTAAGTGCATCCTTCTTCTAGCACTAAAAATGTCAAGTACCTTATCCTAGGGTTCTTGCTAGACTTCCTAAGAATACAACTTAGGATCTCAACCTATATAGCTCTCTAAATCCGACCTGCATAGGCCACCACTAAAAGACGTGTCACGCCCCGGTTCCCAAAATAAAGTATCGGAGCATTGTGATACATCTCCAGGCTACGCACCCCTATAACACATGTCGTGCTATGCTTGCGATTGTCGCCTGTAATTTCTAGAATAAGGTATAGACATCAAGAGACAATCTAAAGTAATTTACATTTATTATACATGGCTAGCATGTTCGATCATACATTTACATCTTTCTTACATTCACAAAAGATACATAACTATACATAGACGACAAAACGACATCTCTAGACCAACATCCTTCATTTCCTTATATCATTCATAAAGCTCCTTCTCAGTGTAAGGTTGCACTCCTTCCTGGTCTTCAGCAAGCCCGAGTGAACAAAACTAGATCGTCAATACGACGAGCAAGTTCTCGGTCAAGGAACGGAATAAGTAAAATAAGTTGATAAAATTTATTGAAATTAAATCGGAATAAAGAAAACAAATTATGGATAAAGTTTGCAAAAATTTGAAATTCTACTTAAAAATGGAATTTATATTTCTGCACATTCCAAGACTACTGTTGTATTACAGAAATGTAAAGAGCCTCTAACAACTCCTAATACAATACACAACATTTAGAGAAATACTTCTGGATCACACAACTTCTATTATCTCAACAATAATCCCATTTACCCGGGATCAGGTTTATACTTAATGGACGGTGCTTAGATTTATCGTCCCATTAGTATCAGGATCACATATTGATGTGATATAGTCAGGATAACACATGAGTGGTTTTTCCGAGTTATCGGAATCAAGTGTTATAACAAATGTCGTATGACTTAAAATTTTTCAAGAATATCGGAGCAGACTACATTGGATATTACAGAGCCGAATTTGGGGATTCGGAATCCAATGAAAATCAGGAAATAAGAAACAGGAAACAGGAAAGTGAGCTAAGCCTCACCTCGGACATCGTATGGCCGTACGAATGCCGAAAATCAGGAACTGATCAGTTTTTATAAAATATAATATTGCAAGAGTTCGAAGGTGTGATCCAAGATTTCTCTCCCATCCCAATGACATCCTAATCTACAACTAAATCTAGGTTTGGACTTCCTAAAAAAAAACTATCTCTTGGGATTTCCGAAAACTTCGGCAGAGTCTCCTTTGTATTTGTCGACTCCGAAAAATTCACAAGAGATATAAAACTTGAAAGAATAAACTCGGGTTCGCCAACCCCTTCGGTGGAGCAACCCTCAACACCGGAACCACGCAATATAATTTCCCGGGTTCGCCGACCCCTTCGGTGGAGCAACCCTCAACACCGGTACCACGCAATGATGATATATATATATATAAAGCGTAGTTAAAAAAAATTTAGGCTTTCTTACCTTAGCAAGCAATTAAGCGAATTAAGCAATTTCTTTGGGTTTGTGCTAAACACTATCCAAGTTTCAAAAACAAAACTTGTTAGTAACATAATGATATCAAAATTTTATTCCAAAACCATATGCAAAATAATTTTATAACCCTTGCAACCTTGACATGATGTTATTCTCATACAAGGTAAATCCAAAAGTCCAAATTTAACTTATGTTTACTATGTACCATAATTTAACTCCTTGAAAAATGCAAGAGAGAGTTTAATATTGAAAATTTATAGATATAGGGTTATGCTAACATATAGGTGCCTAAAACTATCTATTTTAACTAGTTAATCATGATAGCACATGATAATTAAATATAATTCCAATATGGACAGATTTGAAATATAATGTTAAATTGTCATTTATTCATTCCTACATATCCATACTAACACATGTATACACAACCACGCTAGGAAATATAAAATATGTATATATTGATTTTTCTTTAAAGTGTAAAGGTTGATTTTCTAAGTTGTCAAGACTTATAGGTATCCATGGTCTTGTAAGTACATAATTTTTGTATACATATATTGTGTCAAGTGTATATAGGTGTGTATATATATATATATATGTATACATGTATGTAAGTTTTATGCATATATAATTATTCCAAGAGTTGTATCCACACATCTATATATATATATATATATACATAAATGATCCCACAAATTTATAATCCGAAGTGTCCATTTTTATGTTGTGTCCTAACCATGTGTCCAAGTCATACACACAACATAAATGTGTCCACAAATGGTTCATTATCCAAATTTCTATGCTTATACCCATCTTATATTTTTATAAATTGGACTTATCATGAATTCTCATAAATTTCAGAATTAAAAACTGAATAATAAATAATATATATATATAACAAGTAGAATATTGAAAACCAATTTTCGAGAGGGAAAGAGGGAGAGGACTTGCCTTTAATTTCCTTGTGTTTGACCTATAAATTCTCCCAAGTTTCTCCTATCATAAACCATTAAAAATTATACATATATATATTTCAAATTCAAACCCAATTTAACCTAAGTTTGAAACTGGAAAGAAATGGAGAAGGAATTAGGGGTTTACCTAGGTTTTAGGTATTGAAAGGGGAAGGAGGAGGAGGTGGTGGTGCTGGAGAGTGGTGGTGGCCGACGACGGGGTGGCCGGCGGCGGCGGACGGCGTGGCCGACGGCGGCGGGCGGCGGGAAGAACGGCAGCAGCCGCAGCAGCAGTAGTAGGTGTAGTGGTGGTGGTGGTGGTTTTGGAAGAAGAATATGAGGAAGGAGAGTAGAGGAATAAGGAGGAGAGGAAGTAGAGGGAAGAAATGGAGGAAAAAGAGGGATTTAAGTAAAAAAAAAAAGGGAGTGGGATGATGAGATGGCATGAAGAGGAGCCCCCCTCTTCATGCATCCATCCATTTGTCATTTTTCTTGCCACCCTAACCCACATGATGACACCTAATCCCTTGAGTTGGGTAAAACAAAATTGAAATTACAAAAATTTCTTAGGGGTCCAAATGTAAAATTTATGCAACACTTATGTAAAAGTATTTAATAAAATTATTATTGTAATTATAATCATTAATTATATAATTATTAGGTAGGAAAAGAAAAGGAGAAAAAAAAAGAAAAAAAAATAAGGCATAACACTACACGTCCTAACGGTTAGGGGGCTCGAAAGTTGCCGACTCTGCCTAGTGTCCGTGCTGTTTTTTACATGAGGTACAAGCGCTGGACTACTTAAACCCGTTGTTGTGTAGCACTAAGGTGTTATAAAAGAAAAAAATTACAAGGCAATAACTATTAGTTAATTATTTGTTCCAGTGTTTTAAAAATTGGACATGTGGTTGATCCAGCTAATGCACTGGATCGGATCAAATTGGTTCAACCAGTTGGTTCAACCGGTGGTTCAACCACTGGGTTATTCTAAGTAGTCCAAATTAATCCCTTATAGACATTATTTTTTTTTTTTTTTTTACAAAAATACTAATTTTTAAAAAAATACCGGATCAATACGAACCGGACCGAAAAAACAACCGGTTCACGGGTGAACTGGTTGAACCGGTCTGTCCGGTCCGGTTTTTAAAACACTGATTGATTCTGAGAAGAGAATATCTTTGGAATTGGCTTTCGCTACAATTTATGATTGTGTTGTTAGATTCGGTAATAGTGGTTATCATCGATAAGAAGTAATTTTGTATCTATAGGACATCTTCAAAAACGCGTAAATTGGAAATCTTCGAAAAATGCTTAAATTTTGTTGCCGCCAAATATGCCACGCCTCCGTGCATGAAAGTCTGGTTCTTGTCTCTCTATAGTCTATACCAAGCTTCTCCTCTGCCTCTCTTGCCATAAATATCCTCCACCCCCATATTCAACGTTACCCCCCCGCCTGTAGGTACCGCCTGTAGGTAAACCAAACTTGTGTATTTGGTTGCCCCAAACAACTGTGCTGAACATAACCGAATATCAAGTGGTCTTGAGTTCTTTCTTATTATCCACACTAATATATGTACGTACTTTACACGTATAATAAAAATATTATTCAATTATAGTCAAATATTACTTATAAGTTATATGGTTAAGGTGAGAGGTATTCTTCTTTGGTTGAACTTTTTCTTTTTCTTTCTAAATTCCAGCACGTGCGGGCTCAGTTAAATTTTGTATCCCCCATACATTTGATTTCTCATAACGAACATATATAACAACTTTAAACTTTTTTCAACCACTTTTTATATAATATAATATATTTTTTACAATAAAATGGTCCATAATATACATACGATTTAAGCATTCAATATTAAACTTTTTTGAAATTCCCTTATAATAGTAGAGATAATACGCATAACTGTCCCTCAAGATGACACCCAAACTGTTTCAACTGATCAATTGTGAGCAATATTTTTGGCAAAGCTTTATGCATAGTCAGTTGGAATTTATTAGTGGCTTGGTGGGTAATATTCCAGATAAAGTCAGATCTATCCATGATTGGGAATTTCGTGCGTACTTGTTTGTACGCAGTTCTGAAACTAAACTGTCCAGAGGAGGCAATCCCCAAACGCCAGTAGTCCGAGCTATGCTCATCGCATCAATAGGGACCCTCTGGATGTCAACGGCTAGCAGTTGTCCCACGTTCCATGTGCCATTTTCGATCAAAACTGTAACTGCTTCCTAATTTCCCATCTGGGTATAGGCTTGCCATCCCAACCATTCAATAGTGTCTTATACCTACTTCTCATCCAAATAGACCACATGGACTCTCCATTAAGGTACCACCAGATCAACTTAAAACTTTAAAACAAGTCCTCAGGTCCAATTGTGATCGAATGCAAATCTTGAGATTGTACGTAAACCTTCGTGCCAAATAAAATTTGCACATAAATGTTCAATGTGTTGTATAGTGATAATAGGTAAGTGATGATTGCATCCAATAGAATACTATAGCTGAAATAACATTACGGAACAACTCAATACGACCACCAAAGTATTGAATATGTTAGAAATTCTTCAGAATTCTTCGATTTTAAAACTGCAAGAAAATAAAATGATTAAATATTACCGGCCTCCGAGGAAGTCGTGCACGTAGCACTGCCCTAAGAGTTAGCTCGGGTCTATGTGCAGACCGTATCCGAACTCTCCTAGTGGTAAAATCCCCGCTCCACCGGAATCTCTTTGCCGCACACGACTCGGAGAGAGTGATCCCGACTTAGCTCTGCCCAGAGCAACGAAATGAAGAATAGCAGCGATAAAACGAAGGAGACGAGAATTGTAGAGAGTTTCGAGAAGATTAATTTTTTCTGTGTACCGAATGAAGAAAAAAAAAGGTCAATATATAGGCTGTAGCAAGCTTCTCCAATAGACAGAATATTAATTAAGATTTTAATTCGGATGTTAAATGACAGCAATTAAATTCGAATGTTATAAATGTGATACATTGTATCTGGACGGAATTCAAAATCCAAACGTTACTGAATTTAAAAAGATTTGTAACGGTCAAAATTTTTGGAGAGGAGCAAAAAACTTTTAGGGTCTCGGCCCGAACTCCAAGTGGAAATCGGATCGGCATTCGGCGCCCGCAGATGTGGGCACGTACCCGCACCCGTTACGCGCGCCGAACCGAACCGAACCGAGCCGAGCCGGGCCGGGCGGCGGCGGCGGCGCGCGCGTGTGGCCCATGAAGCTCCCACACACAACTCTTAATGAAGCAAAAAGAAAGAAAGTAATATATGTACAGTGGATTAGAGCTTTTTGTCCGATGTGGGACTAAAATGCTCAAACTTGAGCTTTTGCTCATGGAGCAGCGAGCAGCAGCTAACAATCCCCCCCCCAAAAGGTCAAGTTCCAAGATAATATAAAGAAGAAGAATAAGATAAGAGAATTTCTGGACAGTTGTATACTATGCGTAAATGAGATGGACTACAGCCTTGAATCTCACGTAGTGACTATTGTCTTTGTCTGAAGAAGAGCTTGATGGACTACGCCTTGAATCAGTCTTCTTGAACCAAACTCAGATAATAACACACATAGTACGCTAGAGGTACTTGGGTCTATCGGGTGACGCGTTTGGTTGGCCATGTGCACTTTTACACATTCATGAGAGTTGTCTAGGATCGCCCTGTCCTATAGTCGCGGCCCTCACGACCTCTCATATAGGTAAGTCCTTAAGGGTTGGTGATAGGAATCAACCCTGCATTTTATGCTTGGACTTATTAAGAGTTTAAACTCAACCTATCCATATCACAAAAGAAACACTGTCACCATAGGGATGGGGTATGAATGTACACATGTACAGCCTCCTGGGCTTTTATTTTAAAGAGAATTTAATCTCAGGTCAGTGTTCCATAATAGTCACCTAGTCCAGCTTGTTTCTACCCATTGAACCGGCTTCTTGGGATCTCCAGTCAGACTCGGTTGGGTTGCCACTGCTGGTGACTATACTATGGGCTTAACCCCATCCCCCTCGATGATTCTAGGATCAATGTCCTAGACAGACCCTTCGTCAAGTGGTCTGCAAGGTTCTTTTCTGACTTTATATAGTCAAGAACCACATATTTGCCTAATCGGCTCTTTATTGACTTGAAGCGCAGCTGCAGGTGCCTGTTCATCTTAGCATTCACAGAATCATGCTTTAGTAGTTCAATAACAGACTTATTATCACAATTTATAGAAATTGCAGGAATATGATGAACAGAAACAGGTATATGCATAATAAGATTTCTCAGCCATTCGGCTTCTGTACATGTAGTATCCAAAGCTATCATTTCAGAATCCATTGTACTTCTGGCTATGATAGTTTGTTTACATGATCCCCAGGAGATTGCAGCTCCTGCTAGGATAAAAATATATCCAGTAGTGGATTTCACATAATGTGAATCAGTTACCCAATTTGCATCGGAGTAACCTTCTATGATATCAGGGTGTCTAGTATAATGAAGTTTATAATCTAGAGTACCCTTAAGATATCTAAATACTCTGTCTAATGCAGTCCAGTGTGACTGATTTGGGTTACTAGTATATCTACTTAGTCTTCCAATAGCAAATACAATATCAGGTCTGGTCCTATTTGTTATGTACATAAGGGACCCAATCATTTGTGAATATCTATGTTGTTCTATAGGTGATCCTTCATTCTTCTTGAGAACAATATTACTGTCATAAGGGGTAAGGGCAGGTTTCTTGTCAAAATACTCAAACTTCCTTAGCATTTTCTCAATTGAATGTGCTAAGGATAGAGTATAGCCCTCTTTCCTTTTTGACACTTGCATTCCTAAGATCAGATTTGCCTCACCTAAGTCTTTCATATCAAACTGGTTAGATAAATAATTTTTAGTGTTATTTATCAGTTCCAGTGAAGATCCTAGAATAAGGATATCATCAACATACAAGCATAAAATAACACAACTTTTATTTATATTTTTAGAATACAAACATTTGTCATATTCATTTGGCACAAAACCAAATTTTATAATGACTTTATCAAATTTGTTGTGCCATTGCTTGGGAGCTTGCTTTAGGCCATAAAGAGATTTTACTAATCTACAAACCTTCTTTTCTTGACCTTTAGCAATAAAACCTTCAGGTTGCTCCATATAGATCTCTTCTTCTAAATCTCCATTTAGAAATGCTGTCTTTACATCCATTTGATGGATCAGCATATCATGAATGGATGCTAGAGCTAGAAGGGTTCTAATAGAAGAAATTCTAGCTACAGGAGAATAGGTATCAAAATAATCTAATCCTTTCTTCTGGGTAAATCCTTTGGCCACTAATCTAGCCTTATATTTTTCTATGGTACCATCGGCTCTAAGTTTCTTCTTAAAGATCCACTTACAACCTATTGGTTTGCGCCTAAAGGAAGGTCTGCTAAAAACCAAGTATTGTTCTCCATGATGGAATTGTACTCATTGTTAATAGCTTCTTTCCAGAAAGGGACATCAGGAGAGGATATGGCTTCTTCATAAGTTGAGGGTTCACCTTCTATCAAAAATGTGAAGAATCCCTCTCCTAAATTCTTTTCAATCCTTTCTCTTTTACTCCTTCTAGGTTCTATGACTTGTTCAGATTGTGAACTAGGCATTTGGTCATGAGAACTAGTAGACGGAGTAACACTACCAAATTACAGTACTTTAGCGACGGCCATTTAGCGACGGAAATTTTCCGTCGCTATCACCGTCGGATCCCCGACGGATTTGTGACGGAATACCGATGGAAAGCAGTGGACAATTTTTTATATTTTTTTATGTCCATATCCATCGCTATGCCGTCGATAGGTAGTCGGCCATGTAGCGACGGTTTTATATCCGTCGCTAGAACATCGCATATTTTGGCGGCAAAAGCCTAAAATATTGGCGCGAGATTTACTGACGACTTAGCGACGGAATAATCCGTCGCTACTCGCGCGAGATTTACTGACGCATTAGCGACGGAATAATCCGTCGCTACTCCGACGCTAAATTTACGTTCCAGACTTAAATTGAAACGACGGGGGAAACTTTTTCATTTCCCCCAAATTTCACTCTCTCTCCTCTCTCTCTCTCTCTCCCGCGGTGATCGATCGGTGACCCCCTCTCCTCTCTCTCCCGCGACGGTGATCGGCGACCCCCTCTCCTCTCTCTCTCCCAAAGGTAATCCCCTCTCCCTCTCCCTCTCTCTCTCTCTCTTTCTCTCTCTCTCTTTTTCTCGCTCTCTCTCTTTCGCGCGCGCGTGCGGTGGTCGTGGGTGCAGCGGGCCGGGGGCGTCGGGGGCTGCGGGGGCGGCGTCGACTGCGGGGGGCGGCGGTGGCGGCGGTGGCGGGAGGTGTGGAGGGGGCGGTGGGAGGGGCGGGAAGCGTTGGAGGGATGGGGGCGCGCGGGGGCTGGCTGCGGGGTGCGGGGGGTTGCGGAGGGGGGGCTGGCCGTGCGCGGGGGGCGAGGGGTGTGGAGGGGGCGGTGGGATCGAGGGGGCGGGCAGCGTTGGGGGGGGTACGATGGGGGCGGGGGCTGGCCGCGGGGTGCGGGGGGGGGGGGGTTATGTGTGGAGGAGGGCTGGCCGGACACACACACACACGGACACACACACACGGACACACGGACACACAGACACACACACACAGACACACACACACACACACGGACACACACGGACACAGACACATGGATACACACACACACAGACATATATATATATATATATATATATATATATATATATATATATATATATATATATATATATATATAGGCATAATTTTAAGATGCTTAATTAGTTTACCTTATATATATAAGGTAAACTAATTATGGTAAACTAATTATGCCTATATATATATCTATATATAGGCATAATTAGTTTACCTTATTTTAGAGTATGACTACGTAGCTAGTGTGTAGAGTAGTATATGGTTACTAGATCCTAGTGTAGAGTAGTATGTAGAGGAGTATGGCTACTAGGGATATATAGATATGTAGGTCCATGTGTATCTGTATCGGACTATCGCTATCGGTATCGAACTATCGCTATCGGTATCGGACTATCGCTATCAGTATCGACCGTATATACTTAGTATCGGGCGTAGCGGATTAGTATCGATCAGTATATAGGTTTGGGTTAAGATCAAGGTTCAAAGTATCGGTATCAGAATAGTAGGCCGAATAGGAGGCCGAGATAGTCGAATGTGAAGAAGGAAAGAAGGGAGGAGCAGATGGGTTCAGAGCCATGGTGGAGGAGGAGAAGTAACATGAGAGCAGTTTCCGTCGTAACATCTCCTGGCTCTGCTGGCAACTGAAGTCCAGATGCTACAAAGGACGATCCTATATACTGATATTAATCTGATACTCTCTGATATTAAGTACATCCGGCTTACTAGCTAGCGGATCCACCAGTTACATGATTATATACTAATTATGTTAGATTGTGATACTAAGTAGCCTCGTCGTAGGCCTAGCGTGTTATCCACAAGTTTAGTTTTTCTTACGATATGAGTATCGGTATCGGGCTATTAATTCTTATGTTTAGTTTGTCTTACGATACAGATATTCACATCAAATCGAGCATGAATCGTTACTTTGTTGATCGTACATGGATGTACAAACGACAACACGAGAGCAGAATTGGTGTGAGTGACGATTTTCAGGCAGGTGTGGAAGTATTTCTTAAGTATGCTATGAGCAAAACTCAGTACATGGACGATAACAAAATCAAGTGTCCATGTGTTAATTGTCACAATAGACGTTTCGAAGAAGTGATGACTGTGAGAGATCATTTGACCCGTAAGGGTTTCGTACGTGATTACGGCCTGTGGTCATCGCAAGGTGAATTATATTCAGAAAGACAGGCTGCAGAAGCTGGTACTTATGCTTTTGATGATAATGCTGCAACGGATGTCCTCGAAGACGACGGATGCTCTGTGGATTATGGAGACATGCAGAACCTTGCACGAGATATGGTGTATGCTGCGGCAGGGCCTAATTTTGATCCGGAGGATCCTAATCCCGAGGCAAAGGAGTTCTATGATATGTTTAAGGACGCAGATACTCCTCTATATCCTGGTTGTGAGACTCATTCCGCACTGTCAGTGACGATGCGGTTGTTGAACATAAAGTCTGATTTTAACTTGCCACAAGCTTGCTATGATCGGATCACACAATTAACTAATGAGGTGTTACCGAAGGAATCAAAAGAGCTCCCAAGAAACTTCTACAAGTCAAAGATGATGGTCCGACAACTGGGACTGGGGTACGAGAAGATAGATTGCTGTCGCAACGGATGCATGTTGTATTACAAAGAGAATTGCGTATTAGAAAGTTGTTGGTTCTGTAATGCGTATCGTTACAAGACAGTACAGGGAAAAGGAAAGTCAACTAGAAAACGACGTCCTTACAAGTATATGCATTACTTGTCGATCACGAAGCGCTTACAGAGGATGTATATGTCTCTGAATACAGCAGAACACATGACGTGGCACAGTGAAGATCGCATAAAGGACGAAGGAGAATTGTCACATCCTTCGGATGGGGAGGCGTAGAAATATTTTGATTTGTGTCATCCAGATTTTGCTGCAGAGCCTAGAAATGTACGCCTGGCGCTATGTTCTGATGGCTTCGTCCCTTTCGGACAGTCGGGATCTCAATACTCATGCTGGCCGGTCATTCTTACCCCTTACAATCTGCCACCATGGATGTGTATGAAGACTCCTTATATGTTCTTGACAGCTATCATACCCGGTCCCAAAAATCCGACAAAGAACATCGATATATATTTACAGCCGTTGGTGGATGAGCTGAAACAGTTGTGGGAGATCGGCGTCACGACCTATGATATTTCCAGAAAACAAAACTTTCAGATGAGAGCTTCACTCATGTGGACAATCAATGATTTTCCAGCATACGGTATGCTGTCGGGATGGAGTACGCACGGCAACATGTCTTGTCCGATATGTATGAAAAATAGTAAAGCGTTCTGCCTTAGACATGGAGGAAAAACTTCTTTCTTTGACTGTCACCGTCAATTTCTGCCAATGAGACATCCTTGGCGAAAGAACAAGGACGCGTTCAGATATGGAAAACAAGAATTTTCTGAACCACCTGCCGGATTGTCGGGATACGATATTTGGGAAGATATAAAGGAATTGCCCACCGCAATGGAAGATCCATCGAACAATCGTGTCGAGGGGTTCGGACAAAGCCATAACTGGACCAAACGGAGTATCTTCTGGGACTTGCCTTATTGGAAAGATAATCTTATTATGCATAATCTTGATGTCATGCATATCGAAAAGAATGTGTTCGATAATGTCTTCAATACCGTTATGGAAATTAAAGGAAAGACGAAGGACAATCCAAAAGCAAGACAAGAGCGCGGGGTCTGCATACGGGGGGATCAAGGCCCCACGCATCGACGCGTGCAGATTTGGTGAGATAGCGCAAATTCAAATTCATTCTATTATTTAATTTCGTACTGTTAATATACGAAGTTAATTAAATTCTACATATGCAGGTCCGACAGGCGGTGAAGCAGGGGAAAGAGGCAGAGACAGTCACCGCTCACGATGTATTCGTGCATACGCACAAGAGGCAGAAGGACGGGAGCTTCGTCGACGCGAGGGCCGAGGAGACTAATGTAAGTACTTACGTTTATGAGATTTATGTTAGAAATATAATTATTGTTAAGTTAATTAGATAAACTTAGGATTCAGACTATAACTTAGGGAAATATAGGATTTATATTATAACTTAGGAAAACTTATAGTACAAACACATTCATTGGATAGGCTGCGTATCGTGAGGCACTTAGTCGGCTTGAGATCGAGCCCCCTTCCGAGAATGTCGGCGAAACGACGCCCACCCAGACGCACTCTTCTATGGCCGCTCGCTACGACGACGTGTTCGTAGAATCCGTCGGCGGCGTTAGAAAAGGGCGCGTCTACGGCTTAGATTCCATGGCGCCCTCGTTGCAGCCGTCCCCGAGATATCCACCGCCTCCGCCTCCCCCAGCGCCCCCGGTTGACGATGTGAGGGCGCAGCTTGCGACTCTGACCTCCGCGGTGTCAGATTTGCGGGCGATAGTGTTGGGGCGCTATCCGTCTGCTCCCGGTCCGTCTGCTCCCGGTCCGTCTACTGCTGCTGCCGGTGCTTCGGATCGACCTGGTCCTTCTTCTCCCGGACGGCTTTCGTTTAACCGCTCTGCGGACGCCCGCATCGTATCGGATAACACCATCTTGACGTTCCTTGACATGTTGTCGCCACAGCAGCTACGCGCGCTTCCAGACCATGTCTTGTCCCAAGTGCCGGCACACACGGTGGAGGAGTACATACGCAAAGCGGATGTGGCGGCACGAGCACGAGACGATCCGACGGACGGGGTTTGATTTTGTTTATGTTGTTGGTTTTGTAGACATTTGGATACATTGTATGATCGGATATTTTTTTTATGTTTGGATAATTTAATGTTGGATATCGGATGTATTGTGTTGGTAATATTTTGTTGGATATTGGATACGTTGGATATTGGTGTCGGATATGGATATTTTGCATATGGATATATGGTGTTCGATATTGGCTACGTTGGATATTCGTGTTGGATATGGATATATGGTGTTGTATATGGATATTTGGCATATTTGATATTGTGTTGGATGTGTTGTATAAACAGGAAAGAGTCTGTTTGCAGTATTTTTTTTCAAAAATTAGAATTTAGCGACGGACAGGCGACCCCTCAGCGACGGATAGCCCGTCGCTAACTGGAAAAACTGAGGTTAGCGACGGATTGTCGACGTAAAAACCGTCGCTAACTGGAGAATTTTACATTGAGCGACGGTTTAGCGACGGAATATCCGTAGACCTGGTTCTGTTTGATATCAATAAATTTTGCAGTTAGCGACGGATTGGCGACTAACTTACGGCGGACTGGCGACAAAGTCCCGACCGATTATCCGTCGCTAACTGTAGGAATTCAATTTTTCGACGGATTGGCGACGGAATACCCGTCGCTACCTGGAGAATTTTACCTTGAGCGACGGTTTAGCGACGGAATGTCCGTCGACCTGGTTCTGTTTTGATGTCCATAAATTTTGCAGTTAGCAACGGATTGGGGACTAACTTACGGCGGACTGGCGACAAAGTCCCGACGGAATATCCGTCGCTACCTGGAGAATTTTCAGTTAGCGACGGTTTAGCGACGGAATATCCGTCGACATGGTTCTGTTTGATGTCCATAAATTTTGCAGTTAGCGACGGATATTTTGTCGCTAATACGACGCTAATCCGTCGTACACCTCGGCGGATTAGCGACGGCATAACGACGACCTGCCGTATGGAAAAATCTCTGATACGCTTTTACCGACAAATTTACGACGGATTAGCGACGGATATTGGGTATCAGAAAATCACTGATACGGTTTTGCCGACTCTTTAGCGACGGAGGTTTCCGTCGCTAACCCTATATCCTGATACATGTTTCGACGAAAGCTAGTCGGTAATTCGTCGCTATATATATTTAAATACGCCGACGGTATTCCGTCGCTAAGTCGTCGCTGAGCGACGGAGTAGCGACGGATATGTTTTAGCGACGAGGTTATTCCCGACGGCTGTTTTACCAAATTATCCGTCGGTAATCCGTCGGTATTTATTTTTGGCGACGGACTACCGACGGATATGGCAGTCGGTAAATCCATGTATTTTGGTAGTGTAAGAGAAGGGTTAGAGGAAGATGAAGGGTTTCTATCCTTGAAGGAAAAAATATTCTCAAAGTATACTGCATCTCTAGCTTCAATGATTGTGTTATTAGAGATTTCATTTACTTCAGAATGGGTTACAAGAAATCTATTGGCATTACTATCTAAGGCATATCCTATAAATACAGTATCTACAGTCTTAGGTCCTATCTTCCTCTTTTTGGGTTCAGGAATTCCTACTTTAGCTAGACAACCCCAAACTTTGAGGTAGTTGATCCTAGGAGTCCGACCTTTCCAAAGCTCATATGGGATTTTATCATTTGTCTTACTAGGTATTCTATTAACGATATAACAGGCTGACAAAAGGGCTTCTCCCCAAAGATTATCAGGGGCACCTGAGCTGAGAAGCATGGCATTGACCATGTCTAAAAGAGTACGATTCTTCCTTTCAGCAACTCCATTGGATTGTGGTGAATAAGGAACAGTTACCTCATGAATAATTCCGTGCTCTTCACAGAAGTTAGTCATTTCATTTGAGGTATACTCTCCACCACGATCTGATCTAAGGATCTTAATCTTCCTATCCAACTGGTTCTCAGCTTCAGATTTATAGATTTTGAATCTGTCTAGAACTTCATCTTTGGTCTTAAGGAGGTAGGTGTAGCAATACTTTGAATGGTCATCTATAAAAGTTACAAAGTATTTCCTACCGCCTCGGGTCAAGACCCTATTGGAATCACAAACATCACTATGGATAAGTTCTAGGAGTTCAGAATCTCTATAGACAGATTTGAAAGGTAATCTAGTATGTTTGGCTTGAACACATATCTCACATTTGTGTTCATCATCTATAGAAGTCTTAGGGATAAGATCTAAGTTCATCATCCTTTTGATAGATCCTAAGTTCACATGACCTAATCTACCATGCCAAACATTTGATGATTCAACATTTGCAATAAAAGAAAAATTTGAACTTTTATTCATAGTACTTAAAACAAAAAGTCCATCTTTCACAAATCCTTTTCCAATAAACAGATCATTCTTAGAGAAAACTACTTTATTGGCCTCCATTACAATTTTATATCCTGAGGCTACAAGGAGAGATCCACTAACAGGATTTCTCTTGACAGACGGCACATAAAGCACATCATGGAGAGGTAGAATTTTCCCTGATATCATCTTCAGATCTATTCTTCCTTTTCCCACAACTTGTGCCGTTGAGCCATCTCCTAGGGTCACGCGTCCTCCACATGATTTCTGATAGGTTGAAAAACAGGAGCGATCAAATGAAACGTGAACATTAGCTCCAGAATCCAACCACCAATCATCAGAATGGAAAGACAGGTTTACTACAGGTTGAAAGCTTACAGACCTGAAGGAGCTGGAAGACCCATTCAGAATCATGTTAGCCTCTTGTTTGCCTTTTCCCTTGAAGGAGTTCTGGATAGGTTCTTTCTTCCTTTGGAAGCAGTTGATGGCAGTATGGTTGGTTCTACCACACACAAAACAAAATCTTCTTTGATCCTGAGTCTGACCAAAGTTTTTAGGTTTTTGGGGCTGAGGGTTTTTGTGGTGATGGTTTTGGTTTTAGGGATTTTGGTGAGGAGGTTGAAAACTTTGCTTCTTTTTGAAGGAGTTTTTCTTGGATTTGAGATGGTTGTTGGACTTAGGTTTTGCATGGTTTTTTACAAGGTTTACCTTAGCTGTGGCATTTGACCTAGCTTTGGTCTTGGACCTATATTTCTCTTCTGTTCTAATTCTCTGTAAAGCTTGAGAGTATGTAATAGATCCTTGTAGATGTAGAAGGTCCTTTGCCACTTTAGACCAGGAAGGAGGGAGTTTATCTATCAAGCATCCTATTTTGTGCTCAGTAGAAAAGACGGTTCCTTTGGCTTGAAGCTGCCTAAGGTGTTCTTGGAACTCATGGATTTGATCATTGATAGGTTTGTTATCTACCATGACATATTGGTTGAATGTGGTGGAATTGAATCTATCAATTCCAGCATCATCACAACCATACTCATCTTCCAAAGCATCCCAGAGTTCTTTAGCGCTTTTATACTCAAAAAATATGTCGTAGAGTGACTCCGACATAGCGCTTAAGATTCTGTGGAAGCAGTGGTAGTCAATTTCCTTAGGGGTCTTAGGCTTAGAAGAAGATGAGGACTTGGAAACCCCTACGTCAGACTCAGTCTCATCAGAATCATTTGAGATGGGTGGAGACCCATCAATGGCAGAAACTAGACCTAAGGTGGTAAGCCAAAATTTCATCTGGCTTTGCCACCTCTTGAAATAGGTGCCATTGAATTTTGCAGGCTTTGCAGAGAAAGTCTCTTCCTTCGAAGTCATGTTTCTAAGGTCTGAAAAAATTATATTTACTCAATAAGATGGTTTTAAGCTAAAATTAACAATTAAAATAATTTTAGTAATAAACCTTTTAATTTTTAGTTTTTCAAGTTTTGATGAGATTGGGTTAGCGGTAGGGGCCGGATCCCAGCAAGCGGAGGTTCACTAGGAACTCTTAAGTACCGGTCGCTTAGACGATATTTTGCCTTGTTGACAGAAGGACCCTTTCGGCTTGTTCCCAAACAAATCTTAACTTTAGAACTTAAAACTAAAGGAATTTTTACTAAATTAATTAATTGTTTGATTTAGCCTAAATTAATGTATATTGAGTAAAAAAGAACTAGTGAAATGGCTAGCAGATATGTGAATAAGGTTGTTTGTGAAATGAACAACAGTAGAAGCAACAATGTTAATATTGCTAACAGAGTGAATTTTTGTATAACAAAGCAAGTTTGATTTGCTAACAAAGCAAGTTTGATTTGCTAACAAAGCAAGTTTTGTATAACAAATTGATTTGCTAACGGAGTGAAATGAACAACTAGTGAATTTTTTTTGTATAACAAGCAAGTATGATTTGCTAACAGAGTGAAATGAACAACTACTGAATTTTTGTATAACAAAGCAATTGCTCACAGAACCTTTGTATATTAGAACAATTTTTTTTTCTTTTTTCTAACAGAGCAATTGTTCTAAGAAATTAGTAATTGAACAGAGAAAATGAAAAAGATTTTGCTAACAGGAGCAATTGTTCTAACAAATTGTGCTAACAGGAACAATTTTTCTAACAGAGCAATTGTTCTAACAAATTGTTCTAACAAATTAATATATAACAAATTAATATATTTGTTTTTTCTTAACAGAGAAAATTTTGCTAACAGGAAAGAAAGATTATTTTCGTACAGAAAATGAAAAAGAACAAAGGAAATATTTTGTGAAAATAGATAACTCTTAGATTGTTAGAAATTCTTCAGAATTCTTCGATTTTAAAACTGCAAGAAAATAAAATGATTAAATATTACCGGCCTCCGAGGAAGTCGTGCACGTAGCACTGCCCTAAGAGTTAGCTCGGGTCTATGTGCAGACCGTATCCGAACTCTCCTAGTGGTAAAATCCCCGCTCCACCGGAATCTCTTTGCCGCACACGACTCGGAGAGAGTGACCCCGACTTAGCTCTGCCCAGAGCAATGAAATGAAGAATAGCAGCGATAAAACGAAGGAGACGAGAATTGTAGAGAGTTTCGAGAAGATTAATTTTTTCTGTGTACCGAATGAAGAAAAAAAGGTCAATATATAGGCTGTAGCAAGCTTCTCCAATAGACAGAATATTAATTAAGATTTTAATTCGGATGTTAAATGACAGCAATTAAATTCGAATGTTATAAATGTGATACATTGTATCTGGACGGAATTCAAAATCCAAACGTTACTGAATTTAAAAAGATTTGTAACGGTCAAAATTTTTGGAGAGGAGCAAAAAACTTTTAGGGTCTCGGCCCGAACTCCAAGTGGAAATCGGATCGGCATTCGGCACCCGCAGATGTGGGCACGTACCCGCACCCGTTACGCGTGCCGAACCGAACCGAGCCGAGCCGGGCCGGGCGGCGGCGGCGGCGCGCGCGTGTGGCCCATGGAGCTCCCACACACAACTCTTAATGAAGCAAAAAGAAAGAAAGTAATATATGTACAGTGGATTAGAGCTTTTTGTCCGATGTGGGACTAAAATGCTCAAACTTGAGCTTTTGCTCATGGAGCAGCGAGCAGCAGCTAACAGAATATGTGTCTGCCACCCTCGAGTCTCGTTTGGATGGTCTCCAGCAACCCCGAACAGTCCGAAGCTTTGGCATAATAAATCGTCAGTGCCATACACAAGTAGAAAACTGGGAGAACTCCGAACAGTCTGAAGCTTTCGCCTTCTCGGACCTTTTCTTGTGCCCGTCTTCATTGAATCTAGTCCTCATTATAGTCTACTGCTCAAGCGTGATCCAAACTTGAATTGATTGTTCCAATTGATCACGAGCCTTCTGGTTGGAGATCGCATCACGAACCAGTTTGGCGATGACGACAGGAAAGATCTTTTCGATCAGCTCATCCCGGTGTGCTGGATAGAAATATGTTTGCTTCAATAAGTAATATAGTAAGTTATATAATATGTATAAAGTAGATAGTTGATATTAAAACTAAATATACTTTTACCTTGAAGTGCACAAATCAGAATGACTTCCTCTCGTCCGGAGCTTCCGAGTAGCTCATCTAAGGACCACCATAGTTGTAGCTCAAAAAGTGCCACAAGCGTCTTTGTACACCCGATGGACGATATCTATATAGAGGTAATTATATTCATGAAAAGTGAATTATGCGTAAGAAAATGTTAACTAATTAACTTACTTTGTAGGCCCATCGACCTAAATCTTTGTCTTTGTCTCGTTAGGAGAGTGTATAGAGGATCGCTCTGAAACGGAGATGACATAGGCGCAATCGGCTGGGCCTCGTCCATCTGCTCCTTGGTCTGCATGTATCGCCAGCAGGAGAAATGATGGATGAATAAGTACCTGAGGCCTAGAACTTATCATCCTAGGAGTTACTGCCACATACATCGATGCAGTCGAATATAGTGAGTGGTCGGTTCACTGGAGTACTGGTAGACTAGGGTCTGTAAAAACTATCCGTACCGGAGGAGCACTTCGTCTAGAGGCTCTACCTCAGGAATGGCTGAACGATCCACATCGTTCTGTCATACATGATAATAACATATATATATATATATATATATATATATATATATATATATATATATTCGTCCTCGGATTGATTTCATCCGAATCGATTGACCTCGTTGGGATCGATTGACCTCGTTGGGACGTGATGCCGCACAAGTCAGGAGTTGCAATCGTGCAAGACAAGATGACAGATTCTCAAAATGATTGTCTCAATTCAATACATAAGTAGAAAAAATAAAGGTGGAGACACATCAGAGTATACAAAAGAATTACTTTTATTTATTAAGCAGCATGATATAAAGACTTTGAATAGCCTAAATCAATATGCCAAGTAGGCTTATAACACTCATGATCTCTCTAACTCATAAAGGATTTCTTCATTCCATATTTCATGTCTTCTATAGCACATCCAATCTCCTTTGACCGAAATATCTTTATGTTGCACGCCAAGCTCCCATGTCGCTGCACGACTCAAAAAGTTAAGAAACTTCATGCCTCAGTGCGTCCAAGCGAAGTTCCACCATAAGCAGATTATTCCCTGAACCTGCGAGCAATCTAGAGGAGGATCAGTACTAATCCTCTCGCTGTCACACCCTGCTTCCGTAGGAGCGATCGTGCTCGCTAAGGCGTGAGGCCGTACGAGCCTAGATTGCGCTCGTGCAAGGCAGTTTCATAACGTCCGATTACATCGGCTGCGACGGGGTCGTCGCACAGAAGTCCCAAGCAGAAATATTAAAACATACACCAAAAATTAGAACAAGCACACATGAACATAAGTCATTCAAAAGAAGCTTTTTTATTGATATTGAATACAAGATTACATTTGTGGACGCAAGGCCAAATTACAAGTCTCTCGTGCTCACTTTACACTCATTTTACAAGTCACTCTGTTCTCTCTCATCTCTCGATTACAATGCTTGAGCCAGCGGAAGCTTTGGAAGGCGATGTCCATACATTATGTCCCGTATAAGTCTTGAGTTCATACGGCCGCACGCTTTGACTCGCCAAGGAACTCCGTGCCTCGACGCATCCAAACGAGCTCTGCGCCACGACTTCTACCTATGACTACACATGAAACACTGTGTGGGTGTCAGTACTCAACTGTACTGGTGGAGAGAGCTCCTCGCCCACCCATGCATAACCGATACTTTTATTTACTTTTCAAGCAATACAAGCCCCTTTATGATTGTCTTTCTAGTCTTGCCTTAGGATCAATTTTAAGACTACGACGCCTGACCAAACCGACGTGCAACGACATGGTCGTGCTATAATGCCAACGTATGTTTCAATCGAGGCAGTGCCTCATCGCTTAGGTACTTGACTGAACCACAACTCGAGACGGCAGGGTCGTGCCATACTCTATCCGTGACTTAACACATTCGAGACGGTGCCTCGCCGAGGAGCAACTTATGCAAACTCGGTCGTGCCATGACCTTTACTTACACTCAAGTGCCTCTAGACTAATTCTCGTGCCAACGATTCAAGTGCCAAAGACGGCAAGGGGACGACTCGGGCAGGTCGTGCCTCTAGACCTTGCTTAGACTTGTCCGTACATCAAGATTGAGGCCTTCCTGTTCGACTCATTTGCTAACTTAGACAAGACTTATGAAACATAGTGACGAATCCATGAACATCCCAACGCCATCTATCGTGCCAAGCACGGTGCCTATGCTGCAGCCCAATCTCAGGCCCAGACCTTGTGTTACCGACTAGACCTACATTCAAGCTCTAGACCCAATCCAAAGGCATACACGCGGTTTTGCCGCTATTCTGCCGACCCATCTGCATGAGTGGTCACTAGCAAAGTCAAGCTATCTTGGACTCGGCTCAGCGGAATATCAGACCGCCCTTCCATAGGTAGCTAGCCCCGGAAGCACCGATACTCCCATGCGATTATTCGGCATCCTGCTTTGAGCCGCCTCGCTTCCTCCGGGCCGAATGATCCCGACGCCCCGACGATCATTCGAGAAGTCTATACCTTGTCGACAAGTTGTCCAATGACCATGCATGACCCAACTCGATCTATCAAATCCTTCCTTAACATGATCATGCTTTCCTTCTATCTGTCGAGACTCCCAAGTAGCAGAACCGATCTCGTGTGCGAGACTTATTGAGACTCCCAAGTAGCGGGAACGATCTCGTGTGTTTCCTTTTGAGACATAGTGAGACTCCCAAGTAGCGGGACCGATCTCGTGTGTGGGACTTATCAAGACTTAGCGAGACTCCCAAATAGCGGGACCGATCTCGGCGACAACCAGTCGCATGGACTTCCTTTGTCCGTGGTAAGCTTTTCACTAAACCGACCGTGGCTCGTGCCTTAGACGGTCCTTGTTCTCTAGGCGACGCTATCGCTCAAGTTATATACTTTATACGACGAGCCTTGCTCTCGAGGGGCTACGCGACTTGACAACCGCAGATAGAGCAGGACAGTGCTAGAAATGGCTGCGATAGCCCAGCACAACTCTTTTCTAACTTATTCGGGCAACGACTCGACGAGCAAAGGCTACGCCAAGCTACGCATCGAGGAAATGTGTCGTGCACGTGTTCGACTTGAACAACCAAGTTCTCGGGTGCCTAGACTTAAGCCAACAAGCCGTGCAAGACGACTTAACTCATGGGACGTCCGAAAGCCATGCCAAAGCCTTCGACGACGGGACCGTGCATGCTTTATTAAGCATTTATACGGGCGACGCCTATGACTTAGGCCAATTCAAATGTTGGGGTCAAAACGAAGGGACCGTGCATGCTTTATCAAGCATTCACGCGGGCGACGCCTAAGACTTAGACTGATATCGAGTGTCGTGGCAACTTAGCAACTTAAGCCAACTTCCTTCTCCCAAGCCACGGTAACGAAGGATCAAGTGTCATTTGAAAGCACGCTGAGCCGACTTCTAAGCAGACCGTGGGACCATTTTTCATGTTCTAAGACATTCCGACGGGTCGGGAATATTCCCTTAGCTATGTGGATGCGTCTCTTTTATTATCAAGTCTAACATGTACAAGTTGAAAACATGCGAGTTATTAAATGAAGGCTAAGATGAGGCAAGTTCACCGAAACTATCCCACCTGTGCGAGGAGTCGCCTTGACCGAGCGAGCCTTCGAGCAGCAGTTGCAAGGGTAAGTCCGAACGCCGTCGACATTTCGATTCCTCCGATTGACTTCGTGGGACGGGGCGCTACAACATACACCACTCAGAACAAGTCTCGTCCTCGAGACTTTCCTGAAGGCAAGCCATCCTGCCATCTCTATGGGCAAGACTTAATCGTACACACTCCGCCTACGCGTTTCCTCGATTCCGGGCCACGCTCGTACTAGTATCAATCCTTTCTTTTACACGATTTCAAGTTCTCGACACTCTTCCATTCCTCAAGTCATGCTTGAACTCAACGTATCACTTGGCTGGATCGTGCATGCATTCCAGGCGTCCCCAAAATATATACATTCAGCCAAGCCACATGATAGAGAATTCGTCATTCTCACTCGAGCCGCATCGTGCACATACTCAGGCGTCCCTAAAATATATACATGTCAGCCGAATCTCGTGAGAGGTATTCCTATATTCTTGATTCACACTATCCATCCATGCCAATCCTCAAGATCAATCTTTCCAATGCTAATTCTTGAAACAGGGCGTCTCGCCTAACCGCTAGGCCAATTCTCAAGGCCAAGTCAATGTCAGGATTGGGATCATAGTTCCCAACAATAATGCCAACACTGACCCCAATCCTAGGGTCAAACCAAAGTCGGTAGTACGAGAGTTTTCTACCCAAGCTCGCGTTACTCAGATTTCTAAACATCGACCACGATCACCTAATTCGCATCAAGACATTCGTTGCGCATATTCGAATTTGTTCAATTCACCAATTCTAACCAATTTGTGTATTCGATCACGAGGTTATCTAGCTCGACAATATATTGTGCCACAATCTCATGCGAGTTCGATTATCCACGGTGGTTCATGAATCACCATGCAACGCTCCCGCGGAATAATCATTCTCATCGGGGCATAACTCCTGTCTGAGTCTAGAATAATTCATTCACGATACGCGGATTGGACCTATTCAATCCTCAAGTTCAATTCATCAAGCACACTGCGTCATTCTCGAGTTCACCTTCGCGTCAAACCACAAGTCGAAACATACAAATTTCCACGCCATGTAAGTTTGATCACCCCCGCTGTATGAATCACCATACTAGCACTCACGCGGAGTGATCGTCCTAATCGGCGTAACGCATGTGCGAGGATAGAGTTGCGCTCACATAAGACAAGAATGTCAACATTGTGGTTGTCGATGAAGCAAATCCAAACATTTCATTTTTATCCAATCCAAGTTCGTTAGTCCGATCGTCATTCGTTCAACTACAAAATCCTCGAGCCAAGTATATCCTCTCCTCGACACATTCCAACATCCTGAGTATAGCATCCATCGGAACAATGACACTTGTACGATCGTCATTCGTCGAGTCAGAGTACCCTCGAGTTATCGCATATCGATCTTTGATACGCCTCAATACCATCGACGATGTACGTAACCTGACGATCTTCCTTTTGCAATGAACTCCGAGTTGTGCAATGGATGCTATTGTCCGAACTGGATATACCACAATTCCATTCGATCAAATCCGAAATCACAAGCACGATCCTCTAAGTTTCTTCGATCAAGACATTTATTTGTTTTATCGTTCCGAATCGTTTTCTAACTCGCGTTGTCCATTGACAAGTTGTCCGAACGAGATGCTCGTTCGGGACATTCGAAGTCACGACCAACTTAGCGTGACGCGTTCTAAGGCTCTACGCGATCGTATCGCCTCGTCGACATACTTGTTGCTACTCGTAATCCTTAATTTTTGCTCGAATGATTTCTAAGACAAACCATACACCACTCAGGATTCGAGCCATCCGATCTAGTCCTCAATCACGTTCGCATCACTCGCTAAGACATCTTTCAAATTCGTTCGACGAATCTCTAGCGTAATCGTTTACGTCGTCTCGACGCACTAGGTCGTTTACACTATTTCCTCAAAATCCAAGTCAATCTCCTGTGTACGCCTAAATGTTAGTTCGATAGCGTTCCTATCGATATACACTCCAAGTGTATCTCCGTTTTTGACCGAGCGACACTTGTTATTGCTCGCGATTCGTTTGCACTAAAGGTCGAGGTGCACGACACGCAGGCTAAGTTGTGTCGCATAACCATCCCTTACGGACTATACTTCGAGTTTGCACGCTCACTTTCTAGGGTCGACGTAGGACTAGTTAGGCACGCTCATGACTAGATAATCTTTAGCATGTGTTTCCTATCGAGTCAAGTTTGACACCGTTCGGCATAATGGCCTGCCGATGCATTCGGCGCTAGCCTACCGATGCGTTCAGTTGAACGCATGTACGAGCTTTTAAAAATATTTAGACTTATTGTATGGACATGCTGAGGGACATTTGAGAGAGAGCGCATACTTCTTTTTCAATAACGAGCTTTCAAAACTGAAAAATTTGACTTGAAGTCCAAGGACGTAAAGCCGTGCTCTGATACCATTATGTCACACCCCGCTCCCGTAGGAGCGATCGTCCTCGCTAAGATGTGATGCAGTACGAGCCAAGATTGCGCTCGTGCAAGGCAGTTTCATAATGGCCGATTACATCGGCTGCGACGGGGTCGTCGCACAGAAGTCCCAAGCAGAAATATTGAAACATACAGCGGAAATTAGAACAAGCACACATGAACATAAGTCATTCAAAAGAAGCTTTTTTATTGATATTGAATACAAGATTATATTTGTGGGCGCAAGGCCAAATTACAAGTCTCTCGTGCTCACTTTACGCTCATTTTACAAGTCATTCTGCTCTCTTTTATCTCTCGATTACAATACTTGAGCCAGCGGAAGCTTTGGAAGGCGATGTCCATACATTATGTCCCGGTATAAGTCTTGAGTTAACGCGACCGCACGCTTTGACTCGCCAAGGAACTCCGTGCCTCGACGCATCCAAGCGAGCTCCGCGCCACGAGCTTCTACCAGTGCCTGCACATGAAATACAGTGTGGGTGTCAGTACTCAACTGTACTGGTGGAGTAAGCTCCTCTCCCATCCATGCATAATCGACACGTTCATTTTCTTTTCGTGCAATACAAGCCCCTTTATGATTGTCTTTCTAGTCTTGCCTTAGGATCAATTTTAAGACTACGACGTCTGACCAAACCGACGTGCAACGACATGGTCGTGCTATAATGCCAACGAATGTTTCGATCGAGGCAGTGCCTCATCGCTTAGGTACTTGATCGAACAACAACTCGGGACGGCAGGGTCGTGCCATACTCTATTCGTGACTTAACATATTCGAGACGGTGCCTCGCCGAGGAGCAACATATGCAAACTCGGCCGTGCCATGACCTTTACTTACACTCAAGTGCCTCGAGACCAATTCTCGTGCCAACGATTCAAGTGCCAAAGATGGCAAGGGGACGACTCGTGCAGGTCGAGCCTCTAGACCATGCTTAGACTTGTCCGTGCATCTAGATTGAAGCCGTGCCTTGCAACTTATCAAGACTTGTCCATGCTACAGCCTTGCAGCCTTCCTGTTCAACTCATTTGCTAACTTAGACAAGACTTATGAAATATAGTGACGAATCTATGAACATCCCGACGTCATCTATCGTGCCAAGTACGGTGCCTATGCTGCAGCCCAATCTTAGGCCCAGACTGTCACGCCCCAGAACCAGAATACTGGGGAGTGGAGGAATGACTCAGCCAGCTACGTATTACGGGTAGAAGAATACCGTATAATAGATCAATACTGTCTATAAGACGAGGGGGTGCATACTACATTAAAGTCTCACTATGGTCAATCAACATCTATTGTCTCAATCATTCAAACAAGAAGCAATAATAGAGAACATATGAGATAAAGCAGTAAGGCGTCCCAAACGCTCAGTCAAAATATTCTCGAGATCTGAATTTACAAAACATAGCCAGATAATATAATAAGGTATACACAATTGTTATCAGCTGCAGTCTGACTTAGTTACAATTATGTAAAGGTAAGTACAAGATAGTCCGACTAACATGTCGGTGCCAAACGATAAAAAGTAAGTAAGTAGTAAAAACGAGCAGGGAAGCAAAGAACCTATTCGTTTCCTCCTGCGATCATCCCTCTAGTATTGACTATCTTGGAGGTAGAAGTAAGCTGAGTCCTCGGTAACTGGCTTTAAATCTGGCCATGCAAAACCAGAGAGGTTGGACCTCTAATAGCAAGTACCACAAGGAAGCACGACATGAGGAATAAAATCAGTGATAAGAAAGTATGATAAATAGATCTCTGCTTGCTACTGGGATTTACATAACATCACGACACTTCGAACCAACTTTCCAACCAAACAAGGACAGAAGTTGGCCCGTCATGTCCTGACATTCTGATCATCTCAGTTAGTTAACAGAGTAGGCACAGTACACAAACAAACCAATTTAAACGGCCATTCAACTACTACGGCTTGCTACTGTAAGTCCCAAGTTACCTTAGAAATATGCAATAAGGATTCCTCAGTTCTTACTATGTACAAGCAAGGCTAGTCTACCCAATCAATCAATTGCGCCAATCATGAATTAGACGAGTCCCAACGGGACGCCCGTCGTCAATATACAATAATATAAGCAGATACCGCTCCCTGCCCGTATGGCAGATTTGCAGTATCTGTGGGAACCAGCCGGCATGTCAGGCACTAATAGTCCCAAAGATGGCTGCCATGTAGGAACTCGAGAATCCATTCTCTCTATGCAATCATTATTTTATTTAACTTAATAGTCCCTATGTTGATTGAAATCCCATGCCGTGGATCATGGTCATTCAGAATGAGTACTTCCGTACCGAGTACGATATGCATAACTCTACAACGATACTAGTGCGGTTAGATTATAGGTCTTATATAGCGTAATGCAACAATCAAACCTAGCCATAGAATAATCATGCCTTGACTGTAAAGTACACATATAGAGAATCAGTTGAAGTCTACACGTGTCCATATGCCACTGTTCGGGATCAGCCAATCGATCGTAATAGTTCATAATTAATATGAGCGTGTCTCATTCAATTCAATAAGACGACTAGCCAGTCTCTTAGTTCCAACTAGGAATATATGATCAATTATTAGTTAAGGTCACAATTAATGTCAATTCGGGACAAGAAACAGTAAAAAGGCACTATAAATGACAGTAGATGGATGCCTATCTATGCGGCTAGATTGGGTAAAGATCCCATAACAAGGTCATGCGGTCGAGAAGTAATTGGTTCATGCGGCTGGGAATAAAAGATTCATGCGACTGAAAAATAAAAGATTCAGGCGGCTGAAAAGGATCAAGCTTATGCGGTCGAGAACTAAATGGTTCATGCGGCTCGGGTTCGAGTCTCATGCGGCTCAGAGAAATCAAATCTCATGCGACAAGAAGAAGACAGGGCTCATGCGGCATGCGGCTTAATGTCATGCGGCCAGGGGGAGACTGGGCTTATGCGGCTCGAGTTCCATGCGGCCCAAATTTCATACGACCGAAAAAAACTGGTCCTTATGCGGCTAAGGGCAACATGCGCTTATGCGGCTGAGAAAGTCAAACGCTTATGCGGCTAAGAAAAAAGTCTCATATGGATAAAATAACATGAGCTTATGCGGCAGAGAAATCATGTGCTCATGCGGCTGAGAAATGAGCTTCATGCGACTGGAAAAGGAGAGTCTCATGCGGCTGAGAGCTAACAAGCTCATGCGGCAGAAAGTCCATGCGGCCGAAGGGTCATGCGGTCAGAGAACTACCATGCGGCAGGAAACTCATGCGGCAGTAAGCTAGAAAATAGCCATGCGGTTGAAGGAAAACAGTGCTCATGCGGCTCGGGAGATAACATATTCATGCGGCCGAGAACTAAATGGTTCATGCGGCCAGAAAGCGCCATGCGGCTGGAAAATGCCATGCGGCTCAGAAAGTCTTGTCGCACGGTCAAGCACTGTTCTTCTTCTCCACTTTTCCGAGAAGAAGAACCATGAAGGCCTTGCTTCCAAGTTCCATAAATCCTTCATTCCAAGCCCAAATCTGGACTTCCATAGATCAAAATAGGGCAGAACGAAATTCTCTACAACATGGAACCATCAAAACTTGAAAATAACAAAGTTAAATAGATCAAATCCAAGAAATCCGAAAATACATTAAACTTAGATCTACATGAAATGAGCCATGGAAATTGTAAATACTAAATACTAAAGAGACTTAAGAACAAGTAAGAAAGATGATAGAACAATAATACTGGGGATCCATCATGAAGCAAGTTGGTACTTGCCTATGTAGCTGGGTAGGTGGAAAGTGTTATGGAGGATGAAGAAGAAGTAAATAAAAAGAAGTAATAAAGAGAGAGAATGGGTTTGGAGCTTTAAATGAAGAGGTGGTAGGTGGGGTTAAGATGAAACACCAAAATAAAACCAATCCAAGTCGAACCCAATGTTCAAACAAAAGCAGAAAATAAAATAAAATACGGAAAAATAATTAGCAGAGAATTAAGGGAATTAAATACAAAAAAATACATGATAAATACATTCAAGCCGTACACGTATTAAGATACGTATTCTGGGAACGGGAAGTGACATCTCTACCCTCCTTAGAAAAATTCTGTCCTCGGAATTTCAACTCCAAGCAGGATAGAAATATCAGGGCCAAACTAATCTAAGTACAACAATTTTAATGAGCAAGCAGTCATCTTACAAAAATAGCAAGTAATATATCTATGTTTATCAATCTACGACATCAAGCAATTTCTACTCATAGGGCGATAAGCATGAGAAATCAAGACAATCAAGGTATACGGAAAGAAATATACCTTGTGAGTCAAATAGGTGCGGATACCGTGATCGGATATCATCCTCACGTTCCCACGTTGACTCTCCCAAGGAGTGATGACCCCAAGCAACACGGACAAGGCTAATTGTTCGGTTCTTGAGTATCTTCTCCCTCTGGTCCAAAATGGACATAGGCTGCTCCTCGTAAGACTGGTTGGTACCAACAACCAGCTCAGAATGATCGAGGATGTGGCTTGGGTCCGATACAGACCTTCGCAACTGAGATACATGAAACACATCATGTACCTTACGTAACGAAGGTGGAAGGGACAAACGATAAGCAACATCGCCTACCCTATCAAGGATAACAAATGGGCCCACGTATCGTGGACTTAACTTCCCGCGAATGCCAAATCTAATGACCCCACGAGTAGGTGAGATCCGCAAGAATACGAGGTCCCCAACAGAAAATTCTAGTGGCCTACGATGCTGGTCTGCCCAATGACGATGTCGATCTTGTGCAACTCGAAGTCGCTCTCTAATTTCCTTAATTACTTCAACTGTCTGAACAATCATCTCTGGGCCTAACATCTTTCTCTTCCCGATATCGTTCCATGCTAGTGGCGACCTGCACTTCTTACCATATAGTGCTTCGAATGGCGCCATCTGGATACTGGCTTGATAACTGTTGTTGTACGAGAATTCAACTCGGTGCAGGTGAATCTCTCAAGATCCGATCCAAAATCTAGGGTACAAGCTCGTAACATATCTTCTAAAGTCTGAATTGTTCTCTTTGATTGTCCTTCCGTCTGTGGATGGTAAGCCGTGCTAAATCTTAACTTGGTACCCAGAACATGATGTAAGCTCTTCCAAAAATAGGATATAAACGGGTATCTCTATCTGACACAATACTGACAGGGACTCTATGCTGACTGACTATCTGCTGCATATACAACTCTGCTAACTTTTCTGTAGATTGTCCTACTCTAAAAGGGAGAAAATGTGCCACCTTCTTAAGCCGATCTACTATCAACGAAATAGCATTTTTACCACTTGGTGATCTCGATAAACCGGTCACAAAGTCCATGGTGATATGCTCCCACTTCCATTCCGGGATAGGGAGCGGTTGTAATAATCCAACGGGCCTCTATTGTTCTGCTTTCACTTGCTAACATATCAAGCAACGAGAAACGAATCTAGCTATCTCCCTCTTTATTTCGTTCCACCAGAAGTGCTGCTTGATATCTTTGTACATCTTGGTCCCTCCAGGGTGTATAGAATACTGAGAACTGTGGGCTTCTGTCATGACCTCCTGTCTAATATCTCCACTGGGCACACATAGACGTGATCCAAATCTAAGTGTACCATCTTCATAAATCTTCATCTCCTTCCTGAGTCCTGACTCGCATTCTGTCCTAAGCTTCTGAATTCTTGGGTCCTGTGCCTGAGCTGCCTTGATCCTGTCTACCAAGTCGGATTGAACTTGTAGACTGGCCAAAATTCCTATATCACTAGGAAGTATAACCTCGATGCCCATCTCCTGAAGGTCTTCTAAGATATGTTTTTGTGTTGTCAACATAAATGCGCCGCCTCTCCTGTTAAAAGCGTCTGCCACCACATTAGCCTTTCCTGGGTGATGCTGAAGCTCCACGTCGTAATCCTTGATCAACTCTAACCATCTTCTCTGTCTCATGTTTAGTTTCTTCTGAGTAAAGATGTACTTCAGACTTTTGTGGTCTGTGTACATATTCACTCGATCACCGTACAGGTAATGCCTCCATAGCTTCAAAGCAAATACCACTGCCGCCAACTCCAAGTCGTGAGTTGGATAATTCTTCACGTGGTCTCGAAGTTGCTTAGACGCATATGCTATCACCTTTCCATGTTGTATAAGGACGCACCCAAGTCCTTTTTCTGATGTATCACAATAACAGTAAAACCTTCGGATCCAACCGGTAATGTAAGAATAGGTGCTGTGATCAACTTCTGCTTCAAATTCTCAAATGATGCCTGGCACTCTGCCGACCAGACGAATGGCACATCCTTCCGTGTCAAGCGGGTCATGGATGCTGAAAGTCTTACAAAGTCTGATATGAACCTTCTGTAATATCCTGCCAATTCCAAGAAACTCTGCACATCTGCTACGGTCTTGGGTACTGGCCAACTCTCTAATACTTCTACCTTCTTGGGATCTATTGCTACTCCAGCTCCTGATATGATGTGTCCCAAGAATGAAATGTGATCCGTCCAGAACTCACACTTGCTGAGCTTGGCGTACAACTGGTTCTCTCTCAGAACCTGTAACACTTTCCGGAGGTGGTCTTCATGCTCTTCTACACTGGCAGAGTATACGAGAATGTCGTCGAGGAACACAATGACAAATTGATCTAAATATGGCATAAAGATACGGTTCATCAAATCCATAAATATTGTTGGAGTATTGGTCAAACCAAACGGCATTACTAAGAATTCGTAATGCCCGTACTTGGACCTGAATGCTGTCTTGGGAATATCCTCTTTCCGAACCCTCACTTGATGATACCCTGATCGAAGATCTATCTTGGAGAAAACCCTTGCTCTACTCAACTGATCAAATAAGTCATCGATCATTGGTAGTGGGTACTTGTTCTTTACTATTTTCGCGTTAAGCTTCCTGTAGTCAATACACAATCTGGATGACCCATCCTTCTTTCCTACAAGTACTACTGGCGATACACATGGTGATACGCTAGCTTGTATGAACTTCTTCTCCTTCAGTTCCTCTATGTGCTGATACACCTTGGCCTGTTCTGAATCCGCCATTCTGTAAACTCGATCTAATATCGGTTTAGTTCCAGGTGCCAATTCTATACTGAACCCAATATCTCTAACCGGTGGTAGACCTGGAAGTTCTTCGGAAAATACGTCTAGAAACTCTTAAACTACCTTCGAAACTTGAACTTCTTCCATTGCCGTCACTACTTCCTGTTCTTATTGAGTTGCCACTGATCTGACTAAGGTGAACCGTTTCATGCCTGGAATATTAAAAGATACACTCCCTCTACGACAATATATTGTCGTATGACTGTCTTTCAGCCAGTCCATGCCTAAGATAACGTCAAAATTTCCAACAGGAAATTCTATCAACCTGGCGGGTAAGGAATGCCCACAAACTACAATGCTACACGCTAGAATAACTCTACTAACTCCTACGAGCCCATTACCAGTGAGTATATTCAACCTCCCTGGTAATGCCTCGAATTCCATTCCTAGTCGTGTCGTAAATTATGCAGATATATAATGAGTGTGATGCTTCCGAATCAAACAATACTACCACGAGATATGAGGCGACGAGAATGTTACCTGCCATAACATTTCCCGATGCCAATGCCTCTTTCAAGGACAGATTGAATGCTTGTCCTCGACCTTCTTGCTGGTTCCCATGCTGCGGCCTAGCCTGGTGTTGCTGCTGGCCCCTGCCTTGGTGCTGGGGTGGTCTTTGTTGTTGCTACATCGGCGGTCCTTGCTGCCGAAACGTCTGAGCCTGCGACATGAACGGACGTTGTGCCAACGGTCTCACTGCTACCGCTGGTCCTCCTGACATCAAATTTATAGGACATGTAAAAACTCGATGATCTGGACTCCCACGTATCAAACACTGTCCATTCAATGCCCGACACACACCTCTAGTGTGCCCTACTTTCCTACAATAGGTGCAGCCCGCTGGGGGTTGCTGGTTCTTTCTCTGCTGCTGCTGCTGTCTGGTTGGTGGTGCTGGCCCTCGCATCGCCACATCGTGGATACGAATGCCAGGGGATGGTGCTGTTGTTCGGGGCGCTACTCCCCCTCCTCCTTCAATCTGACTGTGAGATCTCTTCTGACCTCCAGTCCTTGCTGTGATCCTCTGAATGGTGATCTCATGCCTTCGGGTTGCTGTCAACACCTCATCGAAAGTCTGGTAGTTATGCCCCTATAACAATTGCAAGAGCTCGAGATGAAACCCTTGCTGGAACCTCATAGCCCTCTGGCTCTCTGTTGCTACCATCTCTGGGGCGAACCTACTCAATCTGTAGAACTCCGCTGCATAAGCATCCACTGTTTTGCCAGCCTGCTTGAGGTTGATAAACTTCTGTTGTAGCTTAAACTGTGCCACAACTCCATAGTACTTCGTCTTGAATCTGGTAGTGAAATTGTCCCAAGCAACAGGACGTTTGATGCCCACTTCCTCTGATTCCCACCAATCACGTGCGAGATCCTGAAGTAAAAGCTTTACTAGATCCACACGTTCTTCCACCGACACCTTAGCCGCTGTCAAAATAGCCTCAATGTCCTTAAGCTATACGTCTGCTGAGATAGCATCTTCCGTGCCCTCAAAATGACGGGGGTTGTATTTGCAAAATCTGGTTGATGCTCCTGAATCTGTCCTCACTCATCTTTCCAAAGCCGTCTGTAACCCCTGGTTGAGTAAGACATTCTGCTCTTGTAGCAGAGTATATATGCGTTGCTGGACCAACATCTGATATTGCTGGGTAGCCATCATTTCTCTCATGATCTCCAGAACGGCTGGTGTGTCTACTTCCACAGGGGTAGGTGGAACTATTGGCGGTGTCGGAACCTCTGGATACTGTGGTCCAGCTGCTGGTTCTACTATTATCTCTTCTTGGATTGTCTCTCGAGGTAGTACTAGCCTTCGTTGCTGATCAACAGGGTCTTGCTGTACATGTTGCCCTGGTTGTTGCCCAAGTCTGATAGATACGGACGAAGTGCCCCTAAGAAAAGAGACAAGAGAACAATCAAACGATCGGATAGGAAAGATCGATGAAGTCAAAGGATACTGAAATTTCAAGAAAAGGTCGAGAACAACGAATCATGAGATCAAGTAGGAACATGTGTGATTGAGATATCCTATAAATTAAAACACCCCACAAGTCTGAAATTAGACCTGCATGGGCCACCACTAAAATTTTGTCACGCCCCAGAGCCAGAATACTGAAGAGCGGGGGAATGACTCAGCCAGCTACGTATTACGGGTAGAAGAATACCGTATAATACGATCAATGCTGTCTATAAGATGAGGGGGTGCATACTACATTAAAGTCTTACTAGGGTCAATCAACATCTATTGTCTCAATCATTCAAACAAGAAGTAATAATAGATAACATATGAGATAAAGCAGTAAGGCGTCCCAAACGTTCAGTCAAAATATTTTCGAGATCTGACTTTACAAAACATAGCCAGATGATATAACAAGGTATACACAATTGTTATCAGCTGCAGTCTGACTTAGTTACAATTATGTAAAGGTAAGTACAAGACAGTCCGACTAACATGTCGGTGCCAAACGGCAAAAAGTAAGTAAGTAGCAAAAACGAGCAGAGAAGCAAAGAACCCACTCGTTTCCTCCTGCGATCATCCCTCTAGTATTGACTATCTTGGAGGTGGAAGTAAGCTGAGTCCTCGGTAACCGGCTCTAAATCTGGCCATACAAAACCAGAGAGGTTAGACCTCTAATAGTAAGTACCACAAGGAAGCACGACATGAGGAATAAAATCAGTGATAAGAAAGTATGATAAATAGATCTCTGCTTGCTACTGGGATTCACATAACATCACGACACTTCGAACCAAGTTCCCAACCAAACAAGGACAAAAGTTGGTCCGTCATGTCTTGACATTCTGATCATCTCAGTTAGTTAACAGAGTAGGCACAGTACACAAACAAACCAATTTAAACGGCCATTCAACTACTACGGTTTGCTACTGTAAGTCCCAAGTTACCTTGGAAATATGTAATAAGGATTCCTCAGTTCTTACTATGTACAAGCAAGGCTAGTCTACCCAATCAATCAATTGCGCCAATCATGAATTAGACGAGTCCCAGCGGGACGCCCGTCGTCAATATACAATAATATAAGCAGATACCGCTCCCTGCCCGTATGGCAGATTTGCAGTATCTGTGGGAACCAGCCGGCATGTCGGGCACTAATAGTCCCAAAGATGGCTGCCATGTAGGAACTCGAGAATCCATTCTCTCTATGCAATCATTATTTTATTTAACTTAATAGTCCCTATGTTGATTGAAATCCCATGCCGTGGATCATGGTCATTCAGAATGAGTACTTTCGTACCGAGTACGATATGCATAACTCTACAACGATACTAGTGCGGTTAGGTTGTAGGTCTTATATAGCGTAATGCAACAATCAAACCTAGCCATAGAATAATCGTGCCTTGACTGTAAAGTACACATATAGAGAACCAGTTGAAGTCTACACGTGTCCATATGCCACTGTTCGGGATCAGCCAATCGATCGCAATAGTTCATAATTAATATGAGCATGTCTTATTCAATTCAATAAGACGACTAGCCAGTCTCTTAGTTCCAACTAGGAATATATGATCAATTATTAGTTAAGGTCATAATCAATGTCAATTCGGGACAAGAAACAGTAAAAAGGTACTATAAATGACAGTAGATGGATGCCTATCTATGCGGCTGGATTGGGTAAAGATCCCATAACATGGTCATGCGGTCGAGAAGTAATTGGTTCATGCGGCTGGGAATAAAAGATTCATGCGGCTGAAAAATAAAAGATTTATGCGACTGAAAAGGATCAAGCTTATGCGGTCGAGAACTAAATGGTTCATGCGGCTCGGGTTCGAGTCTCATGCGGCTCAGAGAAATCAAATCTCATGCGACAAGAAGAAGACAGGGCTCATGCGGCATGCGACTCAATGTCATACGGCCAGGGGGAGACTGGGCCTATGAGGCTCGAGGTCCATACGGCCCAAATTTTATGCGGCCGGAAGGAACTTGTCCTTATGCGGCTAAGGACAACTTGCGCTTGTGCGACTGAGAAAGTCAAGCACTTATGCGGCTAAGAAAAAAGTCTCATGCGGCTAAAATAACATGAGCTTATGTGGCAGAGAAATCATGTGCTCATGCGGCTGAGAAATGAGCTTCATACAGCTGGAAAAGGAGAGTCTCATGCGGCTGAGAGCTAACAAGCTCATGCGACAGAAAGTCCATGCGGCCGAAGGGTCATGCGGTCAGAGAACTACCATGCGGCAGAAACTCATGCGGCAGGAAGCTAGAAAATAGCCATACGGCTGAAAGAAAATAGTGCTCATGTGGCTCGGGAGATAACATGTTCATGCGGCCGAGAACTAAATGGTTCATGCGGCCAGAAAGTGCCAAGCGGCTGGGAAATGCCATGCGGCTCAGAAAGTCTTATCGCATGAAAGAGTCATGCGGTCAAGCACTGTTCTTCTTCTCCACTTTTCCGAGAAGAAGAACCATGAAGGCCTTGGTTCCAAGCTCCATAAATTCTTCATTCCAAGCTCAAATCTGGACTTCCATAGGTCAAAATGGGGCAGAACAAAATTTTCTACAACATGGAACCATCAAAACTTAAAAATAACAAAGTTAAATAGATCAAACCCAAGAAATCCGAAAATATATTAAACTTAGATCTACATGAAATGAGCCATGGAAATTGCAAATACTAAATACTAAAGAGACTTAAGAACAAGTAAGGAAGATGATGGAACAATACTATTGGGGATCCATCATGAAGCAAGTTGGTACTTGCCTATGCGACTGGGTAGGTGGGAAGAGTTATGGAGGATGAAGAAAAAGTAAATGAGAAGAAGTAATGAAGAGAGAGAATGGGTTTGGGGCTTTAAATGAAGAGGTGGTAGGTGGGGTTAAGATGAAACACCAAAATAAAACCAACCAAGCCGAACCCAATGATCAAACAAAAGCAGAAAATAAAATAAAATAAAATACGAGAAAATAATTAGCGAAGAATTAAGGGAATTAAATACAGAACAAATGCATGATAAATATTAAATAAATACATTTAAGCCGTACACGTATTAAGATACGTATTCTGGGAACGGGGAGTGACACAGACCTTGTGTTACTGACTAGACCTGCATTCAAGCTCTAGACCCAATCCAAAGACATACACGCGGTTTTGCTGCTATTCTGCCGACCCATCTATATGAGTGGTCACTAGCAATGTCAAGCTATCTTGGACTTAGCTCGGCGGGATATCGGACCACCCTTCCATGGGTAGCTAGCCCCGGAAGCGTCGATACTCCCATACGGTTATCCGGCATCCTGCTTTGAGCCGCCTCGCTTCCCCCGGGCCGAATGATCCCGGTGCCCCGGCGATCATTCGAGAAGACTACACCTTGTCGACAAGTTGTCCAATGACCATGCATGACCCAACTCGATCTATCAAATTCTTCCTTAACATGACCATGCTTTCCTTCTATCTGTCAAGACTCCCAAGTAGCGGAACCGATCTCGTGTGCGAGACTTATCGAGACTCCCAAGTAGCGGAAAAGATCTCGTGTGTTTCCTTTCGAGACATAGCGAGACTCCCAAGTAGCAGGACCGATCTCGTATGCGGGACTTATCAAGACTTAGCGAGACTCCCAAGTAGCGGGGCCGATCTCGGCGACAACCAGTCGCATGGACTTCCTTTGTCCGTGGTAAGCTTTTCACTAAACCGACCATAGCTCGTACCTTAGACGAACCTTGTTCTCTAGGCGACGCTATTGCTCAAGTCATATACTTTTTACGATGAGCCTTGCTCTCGAGGGGCTATGCGACTTCACAACCGCAGATAGAGCAGGACAGTGCTAGAAATGGCTGCGATAGCCCAGCACAACTCTTTTCTAACTTATTCGGGCAACGACTCGACGAGCAAAGGCTACACCAAGCTACGCATTAAGGGAACGTGCTGTGCACGTGTTCGACTTGAACAACCAAGTTCTCGGATGCCTAGACTTAAGCCAACAAGCCGTACAAGACAACTTAACTCACGGGACGTGCGAAGGCCATGCCAAAGCCTTGGACGATGGGATCGTGCATGCTTTATTAAGCATTCATGCGGGAGACGCCTATGACTTAGGCCAATTCAAGCGTTGGGGTCAAAACGACGGGACCATACATGCTTTATCAAGCATTCACGTGGGCGACGCCTAAGACTTAGGCTGATATCGAGTGTTGTGGCAACTTAGCAACTTAAGCCAACTTTCTTCTCCCAAGCCACGGGAACGAAGGATCGAGTTTCATTTGAAAGCACGCTAAGCCGACTTCTAAGCAGACCGTGGAACCATTTTCCATATTCTAAGACATTCCGACGGGTCGGGATTATTCCCTTAGCTATGTGGGTGCGTCTCTTTTATTATCAAGCCTAACATGTGCAAGTTGAAAACATGCGAGTTATTAAGTAAAGGCTAAGATGAGGCAAGTTTATCGAAACTACCCCACCTGAGCGAGGAGTCGCCTCGACCGAGCGAGCCTTCGAGCAGCCGTTGCAAGGCTAAGTCCGAACGCCGTCGGCATTTCGATTCCTCCAATTGACTTCGCGGGGAGGGGCACTACACTCGCGTACTGATGAGACCCACTCGCCTAAACCAATACTAAGTAATTTAGTAAAACATGTATTTTATTATGTGGTATTCCTATTATTGTCTTAGAGTCAATTATATAGAAATGGTAAGCAGCAAAACACGTGAGCAAATTACTATAATCATGTTATATCCAATATAGAACAGACAACAACATCATCAGCATGCTGTTCTCAATAATTGCGACAAAAGTAAACTTATCAAAACGTGTCGTCCATCCTTGCCCTGATACAAAGTGAATGCTCCTATCCATTCGTATTATGCCCAAAGCATTTATCACATTTTTAAGGTACCAGAATCTGTGTTCCTACACTTGATTCAATTCAGCCCACCGTTCTTAACTATATGAATACACCCACCTTCGAACTGAAATAAGACGATACACTTGTCACCTCGTGTCAAACCTTCGACCATGTGCGCCCTTATCTATATGAAGGTCACTTTGCATTCCGAGCATAAAAGACTATATCTCGATCTAACAGGCTGATATCTTTCACCTGGGTAGCAAGCCCAACGAAAGTCTCGAGTATCTATATTACGACGCTCCCTTTCAGCCTGGGTAGCAAGTGTCACGTCCTGACTTAGTGAATCATTCGTCCTTGCATCGATTCAGCCGAATCGATCATCCTTCCTGGGATGTGGTATCGTACGAGTATGGAGTTGCACTCATACAAGGCTAGATGATTTAAAAATCTTTAAAATGGTTATCCTAATTCAGTATTAGAAAGGGAAGAAACATAGTCACGTTGGAGTTACACAGAGTATAAAAAATAATTCTCTTTATTCAGTAAGCATCGGAATTACAAAGGCTTTCAATAGCCCAAATGAATCTACCAGATTAGCTTACAATACTCGAGTTCACTTTAGCCCACAAAGGATTCATTATTTCATACATCATGTCTTCTATATCTCGGCTGCATCATCCTGTTGTAAGTTCGAACATTAATGATGTCGTATGTCTCAAAACGCTATGGCATTCCATGCCTTAGTGCGTCCAAACGAAGCTCCACCGCGAGCAATCCATTCCCTATGTCCTTCAAGCAATTTGGTAGGGGATCAGTACTCTAATCCTCTCGCGTACTGATAAGACCCACTCGACTAAACCGACATTAAGTAGTATAGTGAATCATGCAGCTTAATTTAGTGATCTTTCTATCTTTGCCTTAGGATCAGTTTTTATGGCATATTCGAAAGCAGTAAAGCATGTATTTTATGGCAAGCATGTTATCATTGATTCGTGCAAGCAAGCCAACAACATATATCAATTTGGTGTTATTTTGTTGCGACTTCTTATCAATATCGACGCAGTCACCCTTTGCATCGATGCAAGATGAATATGCCTACCATCTTTTCCTGTCATGTTATAAGTGATCTTTCTACATGATCTCTGTGTGCCTGCATTATTTAGCCCATCGACTATATGAAGGTCACTGGCATCTCTGCACCAGAATGGACTATATTCTCTTATCAAATTGAGCAACCAGACGTCCTCCTTGTACGGGTTGCTAGTCCGTTTCGAAGGACGTCAAACTTACCAACAATTGTGGTAATCACATCAGTAGCTGATTGTAAGTCATTCCAGAAGATGTGCACCAACAATGATTATCCATCCCTCCTAGGCCGAACAGTCCCGGTGCCCCGACGATCTCGTTCGAGGGAAATATTATTACACCCATGCACGACAATACTCTCAAGTCCATTTGACCATGCAATACGTGTCTAACTCATACAACCATACATAGTCTTGAGTCCGAAACTCAGATTTCACATCCTTTTACATTTCTCACGTTCTTTCTATCTTTTCTTTTCTTATATTCTCTTTTTTTTTCTTTTGTTTCGTTGTCTCGATTCAATGTCCAACTAAACGACTCGAAGGTTCCAAATATTTTCAAGGCATCAAACTATAATTGACAATGCTGTGGCATTTATGCCACAACTGCTTACTTTGCATACGAATATCTTTCAATGTGCTAGACTTATATTCTTTTCTTTCGACTCGTGCAATAAGACACGCCTCGATAGAGTATTCAATATTTTACAGCTCGTTCACTAAGGCACTCTCGTCAATATAGCCTTTCAATGTTCTAGCCCTCTAACTTGTGCACAGAGGCACGCCTTTGATAGTTTTTCTATGACTCATGACTTGAGGCACATTTCAATCTAATTGTTCAATGTTTCGTGACTCGTGCATTTGATGCACTCGTCGTTACATTTATCTCATGTTCTATTTCGATTCGTGCACTTGATGCAGATTTTGCCTCAATATTTTTAGTTATATCGACACGCATGATGATTATTCTCATTCATGCCATGCCCATGGTTAGCACACAATGATATATTTTATTAAGCATGGCGGAGAGGTAAGAAGGGTCAAAGAACTCCCACCTTAATTAGCCGATATGCATGTTGTTTCACCGAGTCGATACTGCTCGATTCTTTAAATTTCATAGCATGACCAACATTTTTGACTTAACCATTCGAGAACTTCGTGCTCTGTTGAACTACCCAAGTGATTCGGCCTACCGTGCCCATGCCTTAGTCCGTTGCGAGACGATGCTTTGGTTTTGCGGACTCCATTTCAAATAAGGCAAAAGATCTTATAATTCATCGTAAAAACTTAGCCTGCACACGAAACCAACTAAAATCTGTACTTATTCGAATTGAACTTATGCTTTGCATCGATTCGATTTACGAGGTCTTTGAATCAACCCAGTGCTTTATTTTGGGCCAACTTAACACTTACATCGATCTGACTCGATGTATTCCTCAGATAAACATAATTCTTCGAGTCAATGACTCATTGTAATGCACTGTACGGAGTGGGTCATTACAACAATCCCTACTGAAGGACCATAATACCGTGCTCAATAACACCATTTCCTTCTAGGCTGAACGGTATCGTTGCCCCGATGAATACATGTTCGAGGAAAGCAAACCCGTGCATGGGCTATCATCATCCATGACCACGCAATATGCACAACAGTTAAGAAGCCATAACAATCACAAACCATTTCTCATTGACTCGCGATATCATCCTTCTATCTCGAGTTCCATTGACAATATGCCCTAACACATCGTATTGATCCAAAATTATCCGAACGGTGACTTGTTGGTCCGGATCACATCTATACGACATGATCGAACTATTCCTAAGTCGCATAATAGCAGTTCCGTAGCAATTGTGCCATAACTATATACTCTGATGCATGAAGTATATCTTTCAATGTTACAACAGTTTCGTGGCGTTATGCTACAGCTTGTCGATTTTGCTTGCTAAATCAGACGCATAATCTCCGTGCATAGATGCATGCAGAACGCCATTATTCAATGTTTTAGGCCTACTGTTCAATATTTTTTGAGTCATACATTTGATGCACGCCTCAATATTTTCTTTCAATTTTCTACCATTAATGTCCTACTGCGACCCGTGCACTTGATGCACGTCGCCTCAAATGTTCATTGTTCTATTCTTAGTGTTCGACCCACACGGCATTAGCACTTATCCGTACGATGCATATGAGATTTAATAGAAACACAAGCACGATATTGTTTGCCTTTGAACAAAAAGTTGAACGAACTTTTATACTACAAACAAAAGAACTCCTAAATAGAAGATCAAAGTATAATTATTTTTTGATTCTGGAAAAGTATGACGGTGGGGGTTGAACACTGCAGTGGTTTCTTTACTTCGTTAACGTTCTGACAACAAAAAAAATGTTTTAACTCTATGGATGTCTCTGAATGGAATAGTCCAGACTTTAGTTCCAAAATGAAGGTAGAATCCTTCTATTTATAGGTTGTCAAGAAAAGTAACCCATGTACGCATATGCAATGTGCTCATGGATTTAGGCGTACAGGAGTGCTGCATGCATGAGATTTGCTGCCAGATAGAATTATTAAATGGAATCCTGTTGTAACTGTGCGCATATGACACACCTGATTGCCACGTGGCTGTGGTTGTTGCTGAGATCTGGGCAGTTGACACCTATCATGGGCATGATTGAGTCATTTGACACATGGCGCGTGTTGATGGCTCGAAGATCCAAACTGTTGTAACAGAAGATTTGATGCGCATGAGGAAATTTGGCATATGGCTCTTTGGGCGCATGCAAGTCATTACTTTTAACGACGCATGCGAGGACTAGCCGGGTCCAGCCACGTGGCAGCGTACAGCTGTATTCTAGTAATGGGTAATGATGATACTAACGTAAGCGATGATATTTGCTGTCAGCTCGTAGTTCAAAGCGTCTTTGTCTTTATTTGGAAGAGCTTTCAAGGCACGTCTTTGAGTGTTGCGCGCATGGCGGCCTAGGCGCCTGGATTCATTAATGATGACGCTTAGACCGTTGTATAGCCATCGTTTGCACTTACTTCGACGTGCATATTGTACAACCTTCCAAATGGCAGCTGACATTTGACGTAGCTATCATCATTGCATTAAATGTTGAAGTGATGGTTGAGTGCTTTTAGGAGTATGACCATTTAGGCACATGTAACGTTGGCGCAGCAGTGGCTGGTTCCACCTATTTTGTTTGAGCAGATGCACATGATTTGTGAGGTACATGGCCTAATTTTTCCATGCTTCTACATGAACCCCTTCAAAGTTTTTTTTAAAAAACTTTGACTAAGTTTTGAAACATTTTGAACAAGCAGCATGGGCAATAGAATCTTAGGCGCATGGATTTTGGTCATCTCATGGCGTATGGCCTATTTTGGCGCTTGGACTACTTGGCGTATAGCCTATTTAACAGGCTGTCAAATCTTTATTGGGATTAGAGTTCTTAAATTTGGTTCGATCCGCGAAGCGGCGACTGCACATTTCTGTTTTTATCGGGCCACGAGCCCTTTCGTGCCTATAAATAGGCGCTCGGAAGAAGAGAGAAAGCTTTTACTTGCTTTTTTGAACTCCTTTATCTCCTCCTTCATCTTCTCTAAAAACCTAGTGCTTCCTCTATGGCACCCAAATCTGCTAAGGCCAGCTAGTTCGAGTAAAGACAAATGAAAGAAACCGGTCGTTGAAACTGCCACTGAGCAGCTGACGATCATTTACACAACCCACCCCGATGTCCGTAGGGAGGTCGTAGGTGGGTGGCTACCATTATCGAATATATAAACACTCGTGCGCGGCTGGGCGCATGGATGGGTGACCATCTGGAACATGCACTGACCAATTTTACTGCTGACGCGCATCGAAGACGCTGAGAAGATTCATTCAGAAGCTGCGCCGAAGCTTTACTTCACCAATACGCATGGACTTTGTACTAAAGATGCGTTGAGGCTTCACTCTGCGTATGCACGTGAAATCCTGTCCGGAAGATGTCACGCCCTGATTCCATAGAATCGATATTCGTCTTCCGGACATGATGCCGTGTGAACCTAAGTTGTGATCGCACAAGACATAGTCATAAGGTTATCTGAAACACAACATCAAGTAGAGTACGCAGAAAAATTAGACAAACACATTAGAAGACAGAAGGAACTTTTCTTTCATTGATAATAAAACATCATTTATATGACTCCGTTACATTTATTGCCACATGGGCTACAACATGACTCGATTACAAAATAAACGCTGATGGGATAGTCGTTCCATACATTATATCCCCATTTACAAGAAAACATTCAAAAGACCCGCTATTGTGGGGGGGTAAGATATTTTTTTCTTGGACTGAATATGGAGTCTTCAAAAGAGCAGCTTCAAGCTTTAGCTTCAAAATGTTCCAAGCGTCGCCTCGAGCTAGGTGTCACACTCTTGCTGATCCGAGGTACCTATGGAAAGCGAGGATCGATACATTGCATGTTGTACTGGCTAGTGGCTAATTATATACCATGCTCTCATTTGGTTCAAGAATGTTATTGACTTAATATGTGATCTTTCTGGCTATCCTAAAGAATTTCAGACCAGCATATGATAGACATAATATGATTTACACTAGAACTTACCCACGGCAGAGCGTATCGTGCTATGTGAGACTTACTATGTTCTTCTCTGTCAATTGTTATCCTTTTTTGAGTGTGCATTTTGTATACATGAAGTTCACTGGCATCAGAAGCCATTTTGGACTATAACTGGGTTTAGATGGCGATCGTTTCAGCACGAGTAGCGAGCTCCGCTGAAATCTCTCCGAATAACCATGTTTTTGCTTTCGTCGAGCTCAGCTATCTTTTGCTTCCTCCTAGGCTGAATCGATCCTGTGTCTTGGGGTATCATTCGAGGATGCCGTTCCTCGTGTACGAGTTATCCGTGATCGTACAATTTAGACTAGTTATTCAAGCGCGGTCTTTAGTTCATGAGCAACATAACCATTTTTATCGTTGTTTTGTCGTGTTATGGCAATAGATATTAAATGATTCAAAACATTGTTTATCACAGTGTATAACATGTATAACATGTTAAGCGTGTAGCATTTTTATGGTATACTGATTTTATAGCGTGCATACTGTCATGCTCCGATTTCGTAGAATCGATAATTGTCCCCCAGGCGTGATGCCGTACGAACCTAAGTTGCGATCGCATAAGGCATAGTCATAAGGTTATCCGAAACACAACATCAAGTTAGAGTACACAGAGAAATTGATTTACACATTTGAAATAGAAGTAAACTTTTCATTGATAATAAAACTTTATTTACACGACTCCTTTACAATCAGTGCCGCGCGGGCTTGCAACATGACTCAACTTACAAAACGGACACTGATGAGATAGTCGTTCCATACATTACATCCCTTTTTATAAGCAAAACATTACACTTTCTACCTGCTATTGAGGAAACTCGAGTCGTCATCTTTTCTTCTTGACTGAATGCGGAGTCTTCAAAAGGATTTCCAGAAACAAGCCTTCAACTCACGAACAAGGCTTCAAAAGTATTCACGCCGCCTTGAACTTTAAGTGGCACGCCCGTCCTGGTTCGGGGTACATGCGTGGAGAGCGAGGATCAGTACAATACACTTTGTACTGGTGCATGGCTATTTAAGTTCCACGCTCTTATTTGGTTGAAGAGTTTATATGCCTTATTTTATGAATGTTTCTGACCATCCTAATAGATTTAGACAAGCATATGACAAGCATAATAAAATTTACGTTGGAACTTACCCACGGCGGACCGCACCGCGTATTAATAGACTTACCATGTTCTTCCCTGTCAATTGTTAACATTTTCATACCAAGTGCAATACTACGTGTGATTGGTCATTGGCTCCCAGAGCCATCTTAGACTCCCTTAGCTTTTGTTAGTCGGGGCCCTTTCAGCGTGAGTAGCGAGCCCCCCTGCAAGTCTCCGTCTAACCTGTGCCCAACTCAACTGTATAATTGTTTCCTTTCTTGGCCGCAACGGTCCCGTGGCCCCGGGTTGCCATGCGGGGAAACTCTACCTTATCGACAAGTTGTCCATGATTGTACAAAGACAAATTTTAGTTATTAAGGTATAGCCTACATTCTCTTTGAAAACTTGATCATTTTATCGTGTCCGTGCCTTTGCATTTATTCTTTGATTCGTAACAACATTATCGATTTACCTAAGAAGGGGGTCAAGAAGAGAAGGGTCAGCCACTCACCTTGAGTTTTGCTTGAGGCAAGGGACTTGTTGGCCGTGCTAGATGTCGCCTACGCTTTTACCCGAAATCGCACAAGCAACCGATTAGAACATTGTATTATTCAAGAAGTTCGATAGGAAACGCGAGTTCGAAATGCAAGTCATGAAAACCATCGAAAACATTCATGAAAATGCATTCAGAAAACCAAAGCCAAAATCAAAGTAAGCGGCGTGAAAAATAGAGCAACGAGAGGTCTCTCCTGACTCAGCCGCAGAGTCAATCCTTGAGGTGCAACCCGCTGAATATGGGACTTGGTTCCGAAGAAGCCATTCCATAATGGAGAATGGATCTTAATTCAACCATTCCCGTTCGACCGATTCGATCGATCTTGACCTATCGGTTCCGACCGAATCGATGGCGACAGTTTTTCTTTTTCACGCACCCCGTAGACGAAGAATGGGGCACGATGTAGGGTCGGAGCACTACACTATAACCAACTAAGAAGAAGTTTCGTCTTCAAAACTTAAGAAAAGAACCTACCACTAGGAAAATAGGGAAGGAAACTTTTTCCTTATCTCTGACACTAGTTCCCATGTCGACTCCTCGACCGCATGGTTCTTCCAGAGCACTCGAATGAGGCGAATAGCGCAGTTGTGGGGAAGTTTATCTTTGTGCTCCAAGATATACACAGGCTCTTTGATATATGACAAATCCGCCTTCAGATCCAGCTAACCAAAATCTACCACATGGCTCGGATCGTGCACATACTTCCGCAACTGTGAGACGTGAAAGACGTTGTATACATCCGACAATGCAGGCCGCAAAGAGATTTGGTAAGCTACTTGGGCGACTCATTTTAATATTTCGAATGGACCAACAAATCTTGGACTCAACTTCCCTTTTGTGCCGAATCTGGTAACTCAACGCATGGGCATTACTTTCAGGAATACATGGTCGCCATCCGAGAACTCGAGGAGGCATCGGTACATGTTGGCATAACTCTTTTGTCGACTTTGTGCTATTCCCAATCTCTTTTGTATCAACTTGACCTTCTGCAGAGTCTGTTACACCAGTTTCGGGCTAAGTATCTGCCGTTTCCCGACTTTATCCCAGCAAATGGGCGATATGCACTTTCGGCCGTATAAAGCTTCATACAATGCCATTTGGATGCTGGATTGATAGTTGTTGTTGTATGCAAACTCGGCCAACAGTAGATGAACATCCCAGCTTGACTTCTAGTCGATCGCACAGAGTCGTAACATGTCCTCGAGAATCTGGTTCACCCGTTCTGTTTGTCCGTCAGTTTGAGGATGATAAGCTGAGCTAAACTTCAACTTGGTCCCCAATACTGAATGAAGACTACCCCAAAAGGATGCCACGAACCGTCCATCTCGATCCGAGACGATAGACACTGGGACCCCGTGCAGCCGAACTATTTTATCAAGGTATATCTGAGCAAGGCGGTCGATGCTCCAAGTAACTTTAATGGCTATGAAGTGCGCTGGCTTGGTTAGCCGATTAAAGATGACCCAGATGGCGTTATTTCTCCACGGCGTCCTCTGCAAGCCAACAAAAAAAATCCATAGTGACATGATCCCACTTCCACTATGGAATGATAAGGTTCTGCATCTCCCCGCCCGGTCGCTGGTGCTCGGCTTTAACTTGCTGACATGCCATACACTTCAACACAAAGAGCACTACGTCCCTCTTCAGGCCGTGCCACCAAAAGACAATGCGGAGGTCCTTATACATCTTGGTGCTACTAGGATGCAAGGAATATTTTACATAATGCGCCTCCGATATTATATCTTTTTTAAGTTCTGCGTCATCCGGAACGCATCGCCGACCCTTCATTCGCAACACTTCCGACTCGTCTTCCGCAAAGTCGGACGCTTTTCCTGTCGACTCACCTTTCTCATCTTCTCCAGGTATGGGTCGTCCTTCTGAACAAACTTGATTCTCTCCAATAGGCTCGGTTCTAGCCGCAATTGTGCCAGTTTTATGTCTCTAAAACGAACTCGGAGTTCAATGCCCATTCCTTCCAAGTCACGCAGCAGTCGACTGTTGATGCATAACGAAGCTAAGTACTTTTTCGGCTCAGTGCATCTGCTACAACATTTCCTTTACCCGGCGTGTAGTCCTCTGATAAGTCGTAGTATTTGATCAGTTTAAGCCATCGTCTCTGTCGCAAATTCAATTCCTTCTGAGTGAAGAGATACTTGAAACTTTTATGGTCCGTATAAATCCTGCATGCCACGCCATAAAGTTAGTGACGCCACAACTTCAACGTGAACACAATTGTCACTATTTCTAGGTCGTGCGTGGGGTAGTTCTTCTCGTGCGGCTTCAACCGTCGGAAGCAAAAGATATCACCTTATCCTGCTGCATGAGCACACACCCCAAGCCCTGGCCAGAAGCATCGCTGAAGATTTGAAATCCTTCAGTCCATTTAGGAAGAGCGAGTATCGGGGCCGAAACGAGCCATTGTTTGAGCTTCTGGAAAGAAGCTTCACAGTCATCTGACCACTCGAATGCGACTCCTTTTTGGGTGAGGCGAGTCAACGGCGATGCAATTTTTGCGAAGTCCTTCACGAAGCGTCGGCAGTATCCCGCAAAGCTTAGGAAGCTTCAAATTTTGCTAACTGATGTGGGCCGTTTCCAATCAGCAACTGCCTCGACTTTTTTTGGATCGATTGAGATGCCCGCGGTGGAGATGATGTGTCCGAAAAATAAGACGCTGTTCAACCAGAATTCGTACTTGCTCCTTTTGCATACGACTGATTGTCTCGAAGGATTTGGAGTACCGTCCGCAGGTATTCTGCATGGTGCGCTCGATCCTTCGAGTGGACGAGGATGTCGTCGATGAAGACTACTCCGAATTTATCAATAAACGGACGGAATACCCGATTCATCAGATCCATGAAGACGGCAGGGGCATTTGTCAGATCTAATGGCATTAGCAAGAACTCGTAGTAGCCGTAGCGAGTGTGGAAGGCAGACTTCGGCACATTATCTGGCTTGACCTTGAGTTGGTGGTAACCTGATCGCTGATCAATCTTCGAAAATACCGTTGCACCTTGGAGCTGGTCAAACAAGCCGTCGATGCGGGACATGGGGTATTTGGTTCGGACGGTGGCCTTATTCAATTCCCGATAGTCGATGCAGAGCCGCATCGATCCATCCTTCTTTTTCACAAATAGCATGGGCGCACCCAACGGCGAGACACTTGGACGGATAAACCCTTTGTCAAGTAATTCCTGTAGTTGTGCCTTTAGTTCTTTCAATTCTGCAGGGGCCATTATGTATGGAGCTTTCGAGATCGGTCGTGTGTCAGAGAATATTTCGATAGTGAACTCAATTTCTCGAACGGGTGACATACATGATAGCTCGTCTGGGAATACGTCTGAGAATTCTGCCACAATATCGGTCTGACCCGCGTTTGCACCATCCTGTCTTATGTCACGAACGGACTCTAGGTATGCGGAAGGTGACCTTCTTTCTGCGCAGTCAATGGTAGCGTTGCAAGGATCGAGCCAATCCATACCCAATATGATTCCTCCAATACATATGATTCCTCTCCCTTAGGCTAAATTTATGAGTAGTGGCACGCCCAAAGGCATACTTACGCTAAGATCGAGGCCTAACAAATTTTATAGAAAATTTTTGCTCGGCAGTAAAGTCCGTCGATATAAAACTATGCAAAGTACCTGAATAAAATAACACACGAGCAGGTACATTATTGAAATTTAATATACCTGTCACAACAGTGTTTGAAGCGAATGCCTCATCTCGAGTCAGGGCGAAGACGTGCCCTTGAGCATTAGGACGTCGGTCTTGGTTGTTAGGTTGACTGGGCTGAGGAGGTCGGGGTGCCTGTCCTCGATTCTCTTGACGATTTTATTGTGGCGGGACATTGCGATTCAGTCGAGGATTTGGGCAGTTTCGAGCAAAGTGACCCCTCTGTCCGCAAGCAAAACACTCTGCCTTGGCAAAGCAGTGGCCGACAGTGTGCCCAGGCTGGCCGCAATTTGTGCATCGCGGTAACGGGTTTCGATCCTTATAACTGTCGTTATTTGGATGCTTTGACGCATAGTTGTTACCTCCCGTATGGCTAGGGCGCTTGTAGTTGGAATGATTCACAACATCGACAGCGACGGAAGGGTATTGGCTCTTAAGGCGGAGAGCATGATTCAGAGCCTCGCCCATAGTTATGTACTCCGGGACCGTCATATGAGCAGCAATAGACGGCCACAGACCCACTTCGAAATGTCGTACACAACACTCCTCTATGTGGAGAAACACACCAGCAAATTTGGACAATCTGTTGAACTCCGTTGTGTATTGTTCTCCTGCCCGGTTCCCTTGCTTCAACTGTATGAAATTATTTTCCTTCGCTTGATGAACGGCTGACAGAAGGTACTCGACTTCAAAAGCTTTACGGAATGTGGCCGAAGAGATCGGCGCTATGTTGTTGTAGCATCGGATCGCTCGTTTGTGCACGGCCCACCAGTTGTGCGCGTTCAACCGTAGTTGAAGTTGTGCACAGGCGACTTGCTTTGATTCTTCAATACTGAGGAGCTCGAAGTGATCTTCCAGCTCTTCCAACCAGTCGATGGTAAAAGAAAGGCCTTCGGTGCCGCTGAAGGAGTGTGGCACGCTTTCTTGAATTTTGACACTTCAAAGTTGTATCTTGTCGGTGTCTCCGGTTGACGTTCGAGCTCCTCTTGATCGGCGTCGACGGGTTGGGCCGTCGACACGGTGACAGTAGGCGCAGTAGCGGAGTTTCCGTTGGCCATAATTGTTTGGACGATCTGCTGCAGAGTACCTAACTGTTTTTGTTGTAGCTTAGTTTGTGCGTCGAAGCGAGCTTTGAACTGGGCCTGTCGTGCCTCCGTCTGTTGATGTCGGTTCTCGGACTGTTTTTGTTGTGCCTCCATCATGCGCAAGATCCTCTCAATGGCATTGTTAGAAGCTCCGGCCCGCGAACTGTTCGAGCCGCTAGAAGCGCTCTGTTCTTCCTCGGCCGTGAGTTTCGGTACTTCTGCAATATGAAGGCAAACGCATCAGTCGTAAGTTATTACGGACTCATTGTATGGAACAACTTATCTTATCGATGAGAGGTCAAAGGTTTAAAACTCTAGACATGAGGCCAAAGGATGTAAAATCGTGCTCTGATACCATTATGTTACGCCCCGATTCCGTAGAATCGATAGTCGTCCCCCTGGCGTGATGTCGTGCGAACCTAAGTTGCGATCGCACAGGGCATAGTCATAAGGTTATCTGAAACACAATATCAAGTTAGAGTACGTAGAGAAATTGATTGACACATTTCACTACTAAAATTTGTTGTATTAGCGACGGAATAAAATACCGTCGCTAAATATGTAATATAGCGACTCCCTTCTATTGACATCGCAAAACGTCGCTGAATAGCGACGTTCAGCGACAGTAGATAAATTATGTCATGGAATAGTGACGTTCAGTGACATATTATTAAAATATGTCGCCATATATTAAAATGGTTGCGACGTTTAGCGACGTCGACTGTTGACGTCGCTAACTTTTTTACTTAGGGCACAGTACTGTTTTCTTTTTCCCCCTCACTCGAAAATTTTATAATTTTTTTTTCCTCGAGCTCTCGGCGACTCCCTCCCCCCCCCCGGCGACTCCCTCCCCCCCACGGCGACCCCTACCCCCCGTCGAGCTCCTCCTCTTCCAATCCGAGCTACTCCTCCTCTCCGGTAAACCCTAACCTAACTCCTCTTCCTCCTTCTCTCCCACATACACACACACACAGAGACACACACACACGGACACACGGACACACACACACACGGACATACGGACACACACACACACAAACACACACGGACACACACACACAGCTATTGTGTGTGTTTGAGTAGGGATGGCAACTTCCTCCGAACCCGACGGGGACCCAAATTTTTTCCCCGGTGGGACGGGTTTGGGGATATAGAAATGGGGATGGAGACGGGAATGGAGATTAAACAAAATCCCTGATAACAGTAATAGCAAGGCTCATGTATCCGAGCATGTACCTACCCTGCATATAGGAAGGCCACAGACTAGTGCAAACCAGGTAGGGATTTCGAAGGCATGTTAGGCATGAACTCCTCTTTGATACCCATTAGACAATAATAGGTGAACTTCCCTTTATATTCAAACTGATACCAAGTCAATACAAGAGTGTCCATGTTATGTTATAAGGTTTTCACCTAGATATCAGATTTGACTAGCATATCTAGGTAACAATTGGTACTAGAGAGTGCTGATACCAAGTCACTGCAAGAGTGCACATGACTTGGGGCTATGTACTAGCAGACCTGTAAATAAGTGCCTGTGTGAGTAGAAGGGTCTGTAGCAATTTGAGGGATAAGTAGGATTTAATTCATTCCTTTGTATAAGTGTTCACTTGTAGAAAAGTTGGCCATGGTGATGTTTCCAGTTCTAGTTAGGAACCTCATATGGGGCTCTGATACCTGGTAATGCCTAGGGACAGGTTAAGCCTCAGGATATTAGGCACTGGAGTAGGCTTATGTATAATGTTTTAAAGTACATGATAGTATCTGATTAGAGATACTTGTAGCAGACAGTTAGTAAGGAGTGTTTTACAGTCATAGAGTAGATGGGTGTTTAGGTATGGGCTCGAACCAGAGTGGGTAAGTTGGTATCAGGACATCAAAGGCTTGTGTACTAACAAATAGGCTTAGAGGGTAGGTGCTTGTACCCACTATTATGCTCGGATACATGAGTACATTGTTAAACGGAGACGGGAATGGAGATAAAAATTTATACCCGATCGGGGATGGAGTACATTGTTAGATCATTAGCTAGTATTAGAGAGAGAATTATTGTAATTGCCAAGTGTAGGTAAGGATTGGGTATCTCAAGATACTAAGTTATAAGGTAAATATAGCTACATATATATATATATATATGTGTGTGTGTGTGTGTGTGTGTGTGTGTGTGTGTGTGTGTGTGTGTGTGTGTGTGTGTAGAGTTGAGAGTAATTGATTAGTGTGTGATACTAAATGTATATGGGGATATAGATATTAGTGTGTGTATGCATTAGCTATAGGTTTGTGTAGTGTTTGAGAGTGTGTAAGTGTGTGTAATATTAAGGTATATATATATATATATATATATATAAATATATATATATATATATATATATATATATATATATATATATATATATATATATATATATATAAAATAAGGTAACAATTATGTGTGTCTATGTGAGTATAATAGAGTGGTATGTGAGTGTGTAGTATAGGCTTGAGTATGTGTCCAGAGGGTGTTCAGTCGAGTGTCAGTCAATCTAGTATACTATTTATTTACCTCTATATCATACTAGGAGACTTATTTAGTACTAGTTGTGGTTGTAATTAGTTGATATTATATTCAAGTCTTGTCAATATTGTCTTTGACTTTGTCATGGGGTCTTAGATATCGGTTGTAGGTGACATTATATATATATATGGTTTGGCAATATCGAAACGAATCTAGTGTGTCTGAATGAGATATCGGTTGTAGGTGACATTATATTCATGGGGTCTTTGACTTTGTCATTGGGTCTTAGATATCGGTTGTAGGTGACATTATATTCAAGTCTTGAAAATTGATGTTAAGACAATTTTCAACTTGACCCTGGCGATAACGAAACGAATCTAGTGTGTCTGAATGAGATTGGCATCAGTAAGAATCAATAGCATATGTGTACACGTTGGATGCACAAGAACTTATGTGCGATATAGCATGGTTATTAGTAACTGTTCGCAACTAATGTGTGTCCCATAATAAGACATAATATACGAATTTGTGCCTATTGGATAATGTGTGTCCATCTTTGCAAAATTATTTCCAAATGGATATGAATTACTACTTGCTGAATCGTTCATAGATGTACAATCGTCATCCTGATGATATGTGTGGTGTGTGGGATGAATACATAGCGGGAGCAGAGTAGTTCCTGCAGTTTGTTAAGGCGTTCCCTCAGTACATAGACGGGACCAAAATTAAGTGTTCGTGTGTGAAATGTCATAACGTAAAATATTATCCAGAAGTGGAAGTGACATATCATTTGTACTCGAGGGGTTTCACGCCTAATTACTATCAGTGGACCGCACACGGAGAACTTGTGTCTTTAGCATCAGAGCCGGAGACTTACGTTGAGCCGTACATGCATGCGGGACCTAATTTTGTTTCAGATAATCATGCATACGACGACGGGTGCGTGAACATGGTTTTCGATGCTGTGGGGCCTAGTTTCGTTCATGATGCAGCTGAGGAGGTACCGAATGTCGATGCTGCAAAGTTCATGGAGTTGCTGGAGAATGTAAGGACTCCATTGTATCATGGTTGTGAGGATCATTCACCGTTGGAGGTGGTTACAAGACAGTTGAGCAGTAAATCAGATTTTAACATGTCGCAAGAATGCTACAACCGAGTGTTGGAGTTGATTATAGAGATCTTGCCGGTGGGTGCTAAGTTACCTAAAGACTTCTATCGGTCTAAGAGGATGGTGTGATCGCTCTGGATGGGATACGAGAAAATCGATTTTTGTCGCAATGGGTGCTTGCTGTACTACAAAGACGACAAGGACGCGGATATGTGCAGATTTTGTGGTGCTGATCGCTATAAGACAACTAGTACAGGAAGGTCTACCGGTGCAAGAAGACCGACCGATTCAATGCACTACTTGTCTTTAACGCCGCGGTTGTAAAGATTATTTATGGTGAAAGAGACGACCGAAAATATGAGTTGGCACATGCGAGAACAGATTGAAGGAGTGTTAGATCACCCATCCGATGGAGAAGCGTGGAAGCACTTTGATCGAGTGTATCTTAATTTTGCTTCAGATCCGCGTAACGTCAGGTTGGGGCTATCTTCTGACGGTTTTACTCTTTTTGGTCTTTCGGGATCCCAGTATTCGTGCTGGCCTTTGATTGTCACTCCGTATAACCTACCTGTGTATGAAGACTCAGTACATGTTTCTAACCGTTATAATTCCTGGTCCAAACAATCCCAAGAGGAACATTGATGTGTACTTACAGCCTTTGATAGATGATTTGAATAAGTTATGGGAAGTAGGCGCTAACACATACGATGTTTCCAAGAAGCAGAATTTTTAGATGAAGGCAACCCTTATGTGGACCATCAACGACTTTCCGGCCTATAGAATATTATATGGATGGAGCACTCGTGGCCGTATTCATGGACCGTACTATGGCTTTCCGCTTGAAACACGGAGAAAAACCGTGCTTCTTTGATTGTCATTGACAATTTTTGCCAAAAGATCATCTGTTCAGAAGGAACATGAATGCATTCCGTGCCGGCGTTGTAGAGAAGGGTGATCCACCGCCAAGGTGGTACGGAGCCACGATATGTGAGGAGGTTAGAGATTTTCCAAGTGCTATCGAAGATCCTACAACTGGGTACAAGTGCGATAGATTTGGTAGAGATCATAACTGGACAAAGAGGAGCTTATTCTGGGATCTGCCATATTGGAGTACCAATCTGATCAGACATAATCTTGATGTCATGCATATTGAGAAGAATGTGTTTGATAACATAATTAACACTGTGATAGACGTAAAGAAAAAAATGAAAGACAATCCCAAGGCCAGGTTGGACTTAGAAGAAATATGCAAATGCCCTGCGTTGTATTTGATAGAGAAGAATGGAAAACAGTTCCTGCCGAAGTCAATTTTCTCACTGGACAAGGAGGATAAAGTGATACTTTGTCGGTGGATCCAGGGCCTAAAATTTCCAGACAGATATGTGTCAAATCTGAGAAGATGTGTCGATCCGAAAGAAAACAAATTGACGGATATGAAGAGCCACGATTGTCACGTATTCATGGAGAGGTTAATTCCGATTGCATTTCGAAAATTCTTACCACAGACAGTTTGGGATCCATTGATGGAGCTTAGCATATTCTTCAGGGATCTTTGTTCTAAGAAATTGCTCGTTGATCGTCTAGAAAAGCAAGAGAAGGACATTACGGTAACACTGTACAAGCTAGAGAGGGTGTTTCCTCCTGGATTCTTTGACTCTATGGAGCATTTACCGATTCATCTATCCTATGAGGCACGTGTTGTGGACCCATCGAATATCGATGGATGTACCCGTTCGAGCGACATTTGAATCATCTAAAAAGAAAGGTAAAAAATAAGGCACGGGTCGAGGGTTCTATTTGTGAAGCCAATGTTCTCGAGGAGATTACAAACTTTTGTTCGATGTATTTCATGTCTCATGTTACAACTAATAGAACGAGAGCCTCCAGAAATGATGACGGAGATCATGAATGTAATGATACAATACTGGAGGTATTCAATGCCCCAGGAAAGCCATCGGGTAAAATGAAGAAGAGATATCTGAACGATGATGAGCTAAGGGCTGCTCAGGTGTATGTATTACTCAACTGCGACAATGATGAAGTAGAGAAGCTGGAGGGGTAAGTAATTAATACGTCTATATTATTTTAATAGTATTAATTATTATACTATTATATTAATTGAACGATGTTGTTTTCAGCATATTTAATGATGATGTGAGGTCAGGTAGGCCACACATAACAGAAGAAGAACTAGAACAAGAAATAAGGCATTATTTTTCATCATGGTTGAGTGCATATGTAAGACTTGAGAACTCTGTAATTACCTTTCTGTATATGCACTTGAGAATGAGCTTAATTTATTTTTTTGTGGTATTTAGGTCGATCGTCCATACGCAAGACTTGAGAATAAGTCTATTAGAACGCTAGTCAAGGGACCAATTTATGCTGCAAAAATATGGCCAAGCTACTATGTTAATGGGTTTAGGTTCAAGTCAACAACTTGCCCGATCAGAGACAACTTTGTGGATTTCGATTCCACCAAAAACAACAGTTTGTGTATCAGATCTTCGAACTACAAAGATGTTGATATGGGCAACGATTTCTGTGGCATCCTACGGGAGATTGTGGAGCTGACATATAGTTATGGAATAGAGCCTGCTAAGATTGTGTTATTCATGTGTGATTGGTTCGATCCGAATAAAGGTCAAGGTTGGAAAGTAGACAAGCACGGTCTTGTGGATATAAACTATCGGCGTCGATATTAAGCCTATGAACCATTTGTCCTATCAAGTCAGGCTCAGCTCGTGTACTTCACAAGTTATCCTAAACGGGAAACAATAAGGTCGGACTGGTGGGCAGTATGAAAGACCAAAGCTAGAAATACCTTTGAAGTTGACGATATAGCTTATCAGGAGGATGAACTACCTCTTGTAACAAATATTATAGAAGTGGACACGACGGAAGTTCCTCATTACACATCTAATTATGTAGAAGAAGTAGAATTATCTGAAGAGGAAAATACAGATGGAAGTGAAGATGTAGAGGAGAAAGAAGAAAAAGAAGAAGAAGAAGAAGAAGAAGATGAGCTAAACGAACTAGATAAATTTTCAGAAGAGGATTAAATCTGTACGTTTGTTTTATCATCATATTTGACACTTTAGTGACACTTTTATCATATAAATCTGTGACACTTTAGTGACACTTTTATCTGTGACTATGAGATTTTTCAAAAATCTGTGATGTCTATCATATAAATATGTATATTTATTTTATTGTCATATGTTATTATCAGGTATGACTAGACCAGGAGGAGGACGACGCGGAGGATATTATATTAGGCAGTCCCGTCTGCCTCGGGCTGTGGATGCAGATTTTGTACCCTCATCCTCATCTCCGAGTACGCCAGCATACCGTTCTATTTCCGGTCCATTACCGGGACAGGGCAGTTCCAGCAGATTGGCGACTCCTCCCTCGTCGTCCAGCATTCCTGATCCCGCGTCGAGCATTCCTCATATCGACGGCTCCATGGGAAGATCTGACGTCGAGCATATGGAGGACGGCGATCAGACTGATCCTGCCCAGGCAGGAGGTGAGAGCGATCCTCCATGCGCTCCCCCGGACGAGACGCGTATGGAGATTTGGACGGACGGGCCTACGAAGTAAGTTAATTAGTTAATATATATTTCTCAAATGATTATATGTACATATATATTCATGAAATTTATTATTGTATAGATATCGACCTCCTGCAGTACAGAGACAGCTGGGGTTATTTCTGAGGCAGAACTATGGTGGGCCTTGGATTAACTACTCAGATGCTCCCGCAGATAGGAAGACCTTTTGGTTGGCCACTTCAAGGTAAAAAATTTGTTTATTTTTAAATTTTAATAATCATTTGTGTATATTATATAACTTTTCTATCTTACTTCTTGTAGAGGACATATTTCTATCCACCACACCGGGCGGCGAAGATCGAGGCCCAATTTTCTGCCGTCGCAGGCAAGCTTATCCGTGTTGCGATCCACGACCAGAAGTCTCGTGATCGCTCCGGAAAGCCAATCCATGGTTGGATCACGCCAGAGCAGTAGACATCGATAAAGGCTAGATTCGACGAGGCCAGGTACCAGGAGCGGTCTGACAAGGCCAAGGTGGCGCGGTTGAGCGCCTGTAAGTGGTGTGGTGGCTCCATTTCGATGACGGAGCATTTTCGTCGTCTGGTATGTTTCCTATGACGGACATCATTTTATATATAGTTAGATAGAATGTATAATACTAATAATAGATAATATATTTTAATAGGTAAAAAAGGGTGAGGACCCGAATGTCACGCCCCGATTCTGTAGAATCGATAGTCATCCCCCGGGCGTGATGCCGTGCGAACCTAAGTTGCGATGGCAAAAGGCGTAGTCATAAGGTCATCCGAAACACAACATCAAGTTAGAGTACATAGAGAAATTGATTGACACATTGAAATAGAAGTAGACTTTTTCATTAATAATGAAACTTCATTTACATTGACTTCATTACATTCATTGCCGTGCGGGCTACAACAAGACTCGACTTACAAAACGAACGCCGATGCGATAGTCGTTCCATACATTACATCCCCTTTTCAAGCAAAACATAACACTTTCCACCTGCTATCGAGGGGAGTCGAGTCGTTATCTTCTTTTGGACTGAGTGTGGCGTTTTTTTCAAAAGGAATCCAGAAACACAAGCCTTCACACGCGGACGAGGCTTCAAAAGGGTTCACTTCGCCTTAAGCTTTTAGGTGGCACGCCCTTCATGGTTCGGGGTACCTGCGTGGAGAGCGAGGATCAGTATATTACACTTCGTCCCATATATAACGAAAGTTCGTGCGGGTTTTTGAGAACCCTTTGAATAAAGGGTTCTCAAAAACTCGAGATACATCTCATTACAATCCTAACTAACTTTTTTGCATTATATGGCGAACTCTGGTGCATGGCAAGTTAAGTTCTAAGCTCTCATTTGGTTGATGAGTCTATATGACATAGTTCATGAATGTTTCTAACCATCCTAATGAATTTCAAGGGAGCAATGACAAGCATAATATAATTTATGTTGGAACTTACCCACGGCGGCCGGCGCCGCGCCTTATGAGACTTACCATGTTCTTTCCTGTCAATTGTTATCATTTTTTATACCAACTGCAATATTACGTGTGATTGGTCACTGACACCACAAGCCATCCTGGACTTATAGCTTTGTTAGCCGGGGCCCTTGCAGCGCAAGTAGCGAGCCCCGCTGCAAGTCCCCGCTTAACCCGTGCTATCATCCAGCACAGCTATACCGTGTTTCCTCCTAGGTCGAGTCGGTCCCGTGGCCCTGGGTTGTCGCTCGAGGAAACTTTTTCCTTGTCGACAAGTTGTCCAATGACCGAGTTAAGACATTATTCAGTTATTAAGGTATAGCCTTCGTTCACTTTGAAACTTAATTATTTTACCGTGCCCGTGCCCTTGCATTCATTCTTTCTTCCGCAACAACACTATCGATTTACTTAAGAAGGGGGTCGAGAAGAGAAGGGTCAGCCACTTACCTTGAGTTTACTTCGGCGAGAGAACTTGTTGGTCGCACTAGACGTCGCCTATGCGATTACCTGAAATCGCACAAGCAACCGATTAGAATACTGTATTATTCAAGGAGTTCAATAGGAAATACGAGTCCGAAATACAAGCCATGAAAACTATCGAAAATATTCACGAAAACGCATTCAGAAAACAAAGCCAAAACCAACGCAAGCGGCGTGAAAAGCAGAGCAACGGGAGGTCTCTCCCGACTCAGCCGCAGAGTCAATCCTCGAGGCGCAGCCCGCTGAATATGGGACTTGGTTCCGAAGAAGACATTCCATAACGAGGAATGGATCTTAATTCAACCGTTCCCGTTCGATCGACTAGGTCGATCCCGACCTATCGGTCCTGACCGAATTGATAGCGACAGTGTTCCTTTCTCGCGTACCCCGTGGATAGAGTACGGGGCACGATGTAGGGACGGGGCACTACACCATAACCAACTAAGAAAAAGTTTTATCCTCGAAACTTAAAATAGAACCTACCTCTACGAGAACAATGAAGGAAACTTTTCCTTCATTTCTGACTCAAGCTCCCACGTCGACTCTTCGACCGAATGGTTCCTCTAGAGGACGCGGACGAGGGGAATAGCATGGTTACGGAAAAGTTTATCCTTGTGCTCCAAGATTTGTACCGGCTCTTCGACATATGACAAGTCCGCCTTCAGGTCCAGCTTACCCAATTCCACAACATGGCTCGGATCATGCACGTACTTTCGCAATTGTGATACGTGGAAGACGTCATGTACCTCTGACAACGCAGGCGGCAAGGCGATTTGGTAAGCTACCGGGGCGACCCGCTTCAATTGTAGAAGCATGGAAAATATTAGAATAATGATCCATGCGGCTCGGAGTAAGAAGCTTATGAGGCTCACACAGGAGCGGCCCTATGCGGTTCAAAGAAGACTCTCAAATCGCATGCGGCTCGGGAGCGTATGCGGTTCAGCAAGGCACATGCGGCTCGATGGATGCCATGTGTGATCCTTCCCTACAGCTGGTCGTTTGGGAGGGTGGCCTCATTTAATGCTCTGACACGACTTGGCGACTGTGACTGCTCTGACATAAAGTGTCATAATGACTCTGCCATAATGACAGACTTTTCGAGAAAGGAAGAAGATCTCTGACCCGAACCGTCAGAAATCCTAGGTTGCCACGTGGCAACTCTCATACGGCTTAAATAGGAAACAGCTCCATGCGGCTCACGAAGAAGTCACTCTATATGGTTAGCAGAAATCAGCCATATGCGGCCCACCGAGAGTTCAATCCCTGCGACTCAATACAATGCTAGCTCATACGGCTCGCAAAGGCTATGCATATACGGCTCACGGAAGGTTCGTCCCCTGCGACTCGATGAGGCATTATCTCATGCGGCTCAGGAAGAGTATCTCTCTGCGGTTCGAGGATAGTCAATCCTATGCGGCTCTGACAGGATTCACAATTAAGACACGTGGCATGAGATCAATAAGAGATTTAACCGAATCTCAACAAATATATTTGACATCATTGTCAAAATTACTGAGATCAGGGCATATCATTTATCATCAAGCTAATGGGACACGTGGCGAGCAATCAGACATTAGCATAATCAATCACGAGGATTTAAAGCAGCTAGTATTAATTGCTCATGAGATACGATGCTATCCGCACTAATGGCCGAGATTCACTATAATCAGGATCAAGGGTTCAGATAGAATAAAGGAGCGCCGATATTCCAAATAGATAATCATTAGCAAACCCTAATGATCACCCCCCCGCACTCTTATAAATAGCCAGCATCATTCCCTTGAAAAAAAAAGAAAAAAAAGGAGAAGAAGAAGAGGGAGAGAGATCGGCACCAAAAGAAATAAGAAGAGAGAGATCTATACAGAGAGAGCTCCCCCTTCCTTCTTGATAATCACAGAGAGAGAGAGAGAAGCCAGAAGAGCAATCCGAGGAGAGCGAGAAGAGCGTTTCTTCGTCAACGCCAAGCAGATCTTCCCCGAGCCAAGGCTGCATACTGATCGTCCAAGGAGTAAGGCAGAGCGGCCGTCGATTTCCCGAGCCTCTATCGTCACCCCCCAGAATCAAAAATAAATAATCGTACTTAGTCTGTTGTACCTAGGTTTTCGTCCCTAGGCTTTCTTTGTACGAGCGAGTTTGTATTGTGAGTCTAAGTTCAGTCCTCCGATAATTGTTCTGTTCTTTTACAATCAATGGCAAACACGATGGCGACTCTGCTGGGGACTAACTTCTCCACGGCTGAGGAGTTGGTGACGCAATTAGATGCAGCCAAACTTGGCTCCACACAAAAGAAGATGGTCGTCCGCTTTGACCAACAGGCGTTCGAAGAGATGCTCTCTGAAGGCAGCGCTGGCCCGGCCCAGAAGCGCACCCGCACCACGAAGGCTCGCAAATAATGGAGACCGAAGTCATTTGCTCCTCCTCAGGCCCTCGATGGGATGCCCTCTGTTGCTCAAGACGGCGAGAAGGATTCTCCTGCGGTCCCACTTCAGATCGTAGACAACTCTGCTGTCCCCAAGTCCGGCAGAAGAAAACATTATGATGCTGGACTTGCAGGGACAAAGAGGGACTCTACGCGGACCGAACCACAGAAGAGTATTAGCCGTAAGAAGAAAGCCCATACGGCTACATCCGCCAACCGCATGAAGAAAACTCATGCGGCTACTTCTGTCAGCCACATAACTTATGCGACTACAGTTTCCAACAACATGGATGAGACTCATGCGGCCAGTAAAGTCAATCGTTTGCAGAAACCCATGCGGCCACAGATGCCAACCGCATGCGGCCAGCCTGCACGGTCGTGACCCCTAGCCGCATAAGAACTCGTCCGACGACAGGAGACAACCGCATGCAGACAGCCTGCACGGTTTCTGCTCCCAGCCGCATAGCACCTGCTCCATGCTCCTCTCGATCAGTTTTCGACCGTCTCTCGTACGGTCCGAACCCTGATGACTCTCTGGATGATAAGCCAGACTCTGTGATGTTCAACTTGGACTCTTCCTATTATGCACCCACGAATGCTAGAAAGAAGAAGTCTAGGGCAGCGCGGGCTCATCAAGCCCAGACGGCTGCCCCAACCTCTGACTATCAGGGCATCCCGCTGATTATCACACGGGCCTCTGATGGGAAGTTGTACAGAACCGCTCAAGTCCAATCCCCGGCGACGAACGGACAGAGTGGTTCCTCTGACCTGCGTGAGGCGATCCTCCACAAACGCAAGGAAAGAGAAGGGGCCTCGGCGTGCAAAGAATCCTCACATGGACGTCACTGCACCCAGATCATCGTCAACTGCTGCTGCAACAACGCGGCAGTGACGGAAGATCGTCCGTCCGTCTTCCACAGACTACAGCACCCGAACTCAGAAGATGAGGCACCTCCTGTTGTCTCCTGCAATTCCGCTCAGAAGGTCCCTGCCAAGGGGAGAGGGAAGAAGACAAGCATCTCCAGTCCAAAGATATCAGCCACTATAGCTAAGAAATTATCGGCTAAACGGTTGCCCTCCACCGGAGTATACCAACACACCCGTTCGAAGACAAAATCTGCTGCAACAGGAGACTCATCGTCCCCGACCCTGGGGGTCGTAGGAGCTGGGGGTAGTACTCCTCCGAACGTCCACAATAATCTAATGTTTCAAGGAGACGAACCTCGAGAAGCAACCCTCCCATCGGGTACAACAGATGCTGATTCTCGAGACGAAGCAAGCTCCGAAGCTGGGGGTAGTGTTCCTTCCGAGTCTGAACCTGAAGAGAACAACCCCACATATCCAGATGATTTCTCGACGCATGGGTACGACTCGGAGGGTACATCCTCCACCACTCCCTCTGTCACTCCTCATGTGAAGACGGTATTTATGACAGACAACAATCAAGGCGGTTCCAGCGATCGCCAGCGCATTGACACATTGGAGGCCATATTGCATGCCTTGGTCAAGTTTGTAGACAAGATCAAAGCGGCACTTCCTACTCTGCAGGGAGTGACACCTGGCCAGACAAGCACGGGTCCCCCAATCAACGTAGATTCAAATTCGGCGGCACCGAACCCGGGCAATAATCCTCCCGAAGTAACGGCTCCGACTGCGACAAATGAGACCCGAGAAGTAAGGAGAGAAGTTCAACAGCTCCGAGCCATGTTCCACGCCAGAGAAAACTCTCAAGACTTCAGAATACGGCAACCATATCCTGCTGAATGGAGGGATGTTCCATTTCCACCAAGATATAAGCCGTTCAATATCAAACCCTATGATGGCAAGACCTCAGCAAGTCGGTACATCACTTACTTCGAGGTCACTACCGACCATCTGCCCCATGATGATGCTATCCTGACACGGTTATTCATTAGGGCATTGGAAGGAGTCGCCTTCGATTGGTACCGTAACCTGCCGGACAATTGTGTCCATTCCTTCGCTGGCTTCAAACGCCTGTTCTTGGAGAGGTTCTATGAGGTAGGGCAGGACGTCACGATGTCTACCCTCATGGACGTCATTCAAGGAGAGAAAGAGCTGACGAGGAATTATATTGAGCAGTTTCGTCAAACCGCAATGAAGTTACCATCTGGCAACCCGGACTCCTCCTTGATCGAAATTTGCCAAAAGAGACTACTCCCAACAATCAGTCTCTGGATGGGCGAGAGTCAATTCAAAGACTGGAAGGCTTTTATCATCAGTGCTACAAGTGCTGAAGAACGATTGAAGAAGGCTCGTCAACTAGGCTTGCATATCTCGGAGGGAGAGAACAAGAGCAAGCGTCCCAACACCAGCAACGACAATGGGGGTAGCCCCTCCAACAACCGGGACAACAAAGGCAAGCAGGCTATGGTGACCGATACAGCCCAGAAGCTCGAGCCACAGCCAGCAGACAAACAATGGCCTCAAATCACTTACTCCTTTGAAGACGGTCACGTCAAGCCTATCTTGGACATGCTTATACAAGGAGACAGGATTCAGCTTCCTCCACCAAGATGGGAGCCTCGGCCGGCTGATTTGGAGAACCCAAAGTTCTGCCATTACCATCGCTACGTCCACCATGCTACACACGACTGCTATCAACTGAAACGGTATATCCAAAACCTCATCGATTCGAACGCCCTGGCCATCAATTTCGAAGAGGTAACCGTGGCAGCCAACATGGTGTCTGTACAATTCGGCAGCTTCCCTCCAACAGAGACTCAGGACGGGGTTATACCCATCCCTCTGGCAACAATGGAGATTGCTAATCTGCCGCCTGCTCGCGATCAAGCCGCTGGTCTAGTACCCCTCACCACATCACGAGGGAAAATCATGTGGGTCCATCCGGACCTAGTCCACGAGGTAACTCAGCCCTCTCCACCTTCTAAAAGGAAAAGTGAAAAAGTTAGATCCTGCCGCACTGCCTCGGCGGAAGAAGAGGAAGTCTCGGCCGTCACTACTCGAGCCGGAACACAAGCCCAACCGGTAACCGAAAGTGCGACTGATGATCATCCGCCCACTACCAATGATGCTCCGGGACCGGCTCAGCCTTCGACGACCGACAAGCCTAGGCCGAAGGAGACTCGCTTCGACAAGTCCCTCCGGAAGGAGACACCTCAGGGGCTGGAGAGGCCCTACAACTTTGACATCTTAGCGCAATTAGCTAACACCCCGGCTAAATTGTCTTTATATGAACTCCTCAGGCTCTCAAAGGATGTTCGCACGGCTTTAAATGAGGCGCTCCAAAATGCCGACGCATACTTGGCTCAGGTTAACCTCACGGGAGATAACCAACCTGCAGAGCTCCAAGATAGTGTGTGTACGGGAGCAATGCCCAATATCGTCTTCTCTCCACAAGATATGCTCATCAAAACTAACCTGCATGATCGCCCGCTATACTACACTGGATACATCGGAGACGTAAAGGTGGACCGAATGCACATTGACCCTGGGTCCTCTATAAGCATCATTCCGAAGGGTCTGCTACATCATCTTCGCATTCCGATGTATCGCCTGACACCTACAAGCACCGCCATTAGCGGTTTCAATTCGGGCAGGAGCTACCCAATAGGGAAGATCCGTTTGAAGTGTCAGATCGGCGATCTCCAATCAGAAGTCACCTGTTATGTCATAGATGCCGACACTTCTTACAATATCCTTCTGGGACGACCTTGGATACACGATTACATGATCGTGCCTTCCACACTACACCAGTGCTTCAAATATGTCGATAAGCACGGCTTCGTGAGGACAGAGTTTGCCGATATCGATCCCTTCAAGGGGGTCGAATCTTATTACTCAGACTCCTGTCTATACGAAAAATCAGAGAAGCATCTGGTCGAAGAAGATGTGCAAACTCACAACAAGACGGCTACAGGATCAGAAGAACCTCTAACGATCCACCTTCAGGCTCGCAAATCGGGCAATTTCGTACCGCTTACGGCCACTCTGCGTAAGGACGCAATCAGTCTCTCCGCACAAGAAGAACAGATGAGAATCCGGCTGCCAAAGTCCGGCCAAGCGCCAAGACCCATAACAGGGCCACTTACCATTAGACTACCGAGAGTCGGTCAGCTCCAAACGGAGAAGTCCAATCCCTCCGACAGACCACTCACAATACGCCTTACTAAGAAGGTTCTCCACCCCGATGCGAGGTCTGACACTTCTAGCGAACCAGCCACCCCTCGCCTCACATCAAGTACCAAACTGGGGGTTGCTAGTTTACCAACAACTCTACGATCTGCTCCGCCAGTTGAGCCTCTGAAGATCAAGCTGACTAGGTCATCCTCCCAGTCTTCATTTATACAGGGGGTGGCCGAAGAAGAACCGGAATTGGCCAAGTATGTGGCTGCCCACTCCGATACCCCCTCCGCAGATGATGTAATCCCTCTAGAAAAGATACCTTACTTCATCAATAAAGGGTTATCTTTGAACTACACCGAGCTCAATAAGCTATGTACAATGTACGCTATAGAACATGGTATAGGCACTCACCTACATACACAGGTGACAAACGTGTACACCGCCATCCGACTTACTCCAGTAGAAGGCACTTACCGAATAGTCGAGGGAGGGGACCACCCGATCATCTTCGGCCGGATGAACAACCCACATCCCCCCGCTATGGAAGAAGTCGACTTAGGGTCAGATGCCGGAAGACTGCCTCTGTATCTCTATAGCCCTCAATCCAAATATCTCATGCAGAAACAGGGGTATGATCTAGAGATAACGCCAGGACTGAACTACGGCACTGGACGACGATTACCTTTGAAGACGCCAGCCCCGGCGGGCAAACCACGGAACTACTATAACAAAATCCGATGCGGTTTAGGGTATGTAACGCCTACTACGACCCCTGAAAGCTCAGATGAAGAATGCGACTGGCAGTCACATTCAACCGGATCACCGACTTCCGACTCAGATACCAGCATCGGAGATGTGTTCAGACAAATCATGTCAGTCAACATGGCGTTCGCTGACGCTTACGAGGAAGACGAAGACATCCCCGAAATCCTTGAGCTAGAACCATGGGCCCAGCAATTAGACGCACAATAGAAAAAGCGGTTCGAACTGAGAGAACCTCCTACCGAAGATGAGGTCATACAAGTGGATCTCGGCAGCGAAGTTTCTCCAAAACCGATCTTTATCAGTAAAAGCCTAACTGACGAAGAACGAGAATCGCTATTAGTATTCGTCAGAGAATACATCGATGTGTTCGCCTGGAGCTATGAAGACATGCCGGGGCTAAATCCTGACATCGCTCTCCACAAACTCAATATACGGCCAGATGCAAAGCCAGTCAAGCAGCAACAACGACGCTTCCGCCCAGGTATCATAGACGCGATCGAAACTGAAGTCAACAAGCTAATAACCAGCGGCTTCATTCGTGAAGAGCAACATCCTGACTGGGTCGCCAACATAGTGCCAGTCCTTAAGAAAAATGGAAAGATCCGAATCTGCATCGACTTTCGTAATCTGAATGAGGCATGTCCGAAGGACGAGTTTCCCCTCCCCATCACAGACATCATGATCGACAACACATGCGACTTTGAACGTATGTCATTCATGGATGGATTCTCGGGGTACAATCAAATCAAGATGTCTCCCGACGACAAAAAGTACACATCATTCCGAACGTCGATTGGTACATACTGCTACACAGTCATGCCATTCGGTCTAAAGAATGCTGGCGCTACATATCAGCGGGCCATGAGTATCATTTTCCGAGAACATTTACGTAAAACAGTAGAATGCTATGTCGACGACATCGCCGTCAAGAGTCGCCATAAGGAAGATCATCTGCAAGACCTGAGAACGGTATTCGACCTGATGAGAGCCCATAACCTGAAAATGAACCCTACGAAATCATTCTTGGGCGTATCCAGCGGGAAATTCTTAGGCTTCATCATCACGGCACGGGGCATCCATGTAGACCCTGAGAAGACGAAGGCAATCATGGAGATGGGTCCCCCAAAAAATCTCTGCGAACTCAGAGGCCTCCAAGGGAGGCTAGCTTACATCAGGAGGTTCATTTCTAACCTCTCCGGGCGATGCCGACCGTTCACACACCTCATGAAGAAGGGAGTCTCATTCGTATGGGACGAGGAATGCCAGCGTGCTTTCGACGACATCAAAGAATATTTATCGAATCCCCCAGTCCTGGTGGCCCCGGTCCTCGGAAAACCATTCCTGCTCTACGTACGAGCGATGGAACACTCCCTTGGTGCCCTGCTAGCACAAAATAACGATGCAGGCCACGAGCAGGCCATATATTATCTCAGCCGAATGATGATCGGGCCAGAACATCGATACACCGCCGTAGAGAAGGAGTGTCTCGCCCTGGTATTCGCTATTCAAAAGACGCGGCACTATGTCACAGGACAAACCATACATGTGATCTCGCGAGTCAACCCCCTCAGAGTCCTCATGACTAAACCAGGGGCCCTCAGCTCTCGCCTCGCCATATGGGCAATATTGCTGTCCCCCTATCATATAATTTTCGTCCCGCAAAAGGCTGTTAAGGGTCAAGCCCTAGCAGACTTTTTGGCAGCCCACCCAGGATCGGAGTCATCCAGAATCTATGAAGAGATCCCAGACGAGGTCGCCGATTCGAATACAGCCATCCACGATAACATATGGCGAATGTTCTTCGATGGCGCCTCAAGGACCGGACCCAAGGGAAACATCGTCGTCGGGGTCGGAGTGGTATTAATTTCTCCTACTGGGCTGGTGATCAATCGCGCCTACTCCCTCACGGAACCCTGCTCCAACAATATGGCCGAATATAACGCTCTGGTCATTGGCCTCCAACTTGCAAAAGAGCTGGGGGTAGAATACCTCGAAGCATACGACGACTCCCAACTAATCGTCAATCAGATCAGGGGCTCATACGAGGTTCACCATGAAGACATGATCCCCTACCATCAAATTGCGATCAATATTATCTCATCATTCGAGGGATTCTTCATCGAACACGTCCCCAGACTCCGAAATATCGAATCCGATGCCCTAGCAGGCCTTGCCGCTTCCTTAGCAGTGCCGAACCAAGCTCATCATTCGGTTGACGTAATAGGCCACGAACTGGTCTGTCCCAAGAACAACGTTCAAGCCATGGCAAGTTATTCCGCCCAGACGGTCGACGACACACCGGACTGGAGACAGCCGTTCATCGACTTCGTCGTATACGACATCCTCCCAGAGAATCCAAAGGAAGCTACCTCTATCAGACGGCGTTCTCTTAGATTCTTCTACGATACAGAGACGAAAATGTTGTATCGCCGCTCCTACGACGGATTATTGCTCCGGTGCTTGTCGAACGCGGAAGCTACAGAAGCTGTACGAGAAGCTCACGACGGTGTCTGTGGGGCCCATCAACCCGGCCCTAAGCTACAGGACCGCCTTCGCCGGATGGGCTACTACTGGCCCACAATGGTGGCAGATACGATAGATTATGCCAGAAAATGCAGGGCCTGCCAAATCCATGCGGATTTCATTCATCAACCATCCGAGTTTCTGCATCCAACGGTGGCATCCTGGCCATTCGAAACATGGGGAATGGATATCATTGGTCCAATCACCCCACCTTCCTCCCGAGGACACCGCTTTATACTTGCGATCACTGATTATTTTTCCAAATAGGCGGAGGCTGTCCCACTCGCAGAAGTTAAAACTTCAAACGTGATCAGCTTCCTTAAGCATCACGTTATCTACCGCTTCGGACTACCACGAAGAATCATCCATGATAATGGTCCACAGTTTATAAGCCATGCATTCTACCGATTCTGCGATAAGCATCGCATTCAGAATGTCGCTTCGATACCATACAACCCGGCAGCAAACGGGTTGGCAGAGGCATTCAACAAAACAATCATCAAACTCCTCAAGAAGTTCGTCTCCTCCAACAAACGTGACTGGAACGAGAAGCTCGGCGAGTGCTTATGGGCTTATCGCACCACGGTTCGAACAACCACCGGGAATACACCATTCTCTCTGGTATACGGGAGCGAGGCAGTCCTCCCTTTGGAGACTCAGATCCCCTCACTCCGCGTTGCCCTCACTTATCAATTGACAACGGATGATAACTACCGACGACGATTACAAGAGTTGGAGGCTTTAGATTAAAAGCGCCTCCTAGCTCAGCAAAGGATCGAGCTATACCAAGCACGCATCTCAGGAGCCTTCAACAAAAAAGTTAAAATCAGAACATTCCAAGTGGGTGATATTGTTCTGGCAGTCCGGAGACCGATGGTCATGACTCACAAGACCACCGGTAAGTTCCAACCAAAATGGGAAGGTCCATTTGTCATCGAGATCGTGTTCTCCAACGGTGCCTACCGCCTCGCTAAACCGAACGGAGATTTGCTCATGTTGCCCGTCAACGGCAAGTTCCTGAAGAAATATTATGTTTGAACATCATTCGCCAGATTATCGAGTCATGTACTCCTTCAGTACCACTGAACTCCCATCCATCATTCTCCAGATTATCGAGTCATGTACCCCTTTAGTACCACTGAACTCTCGTCCACCCTATTTCAGATTATCGAGTCATGCACCCGCTGGTGCCGCTGTACTCTCACTCCCTCAATAGTCCAAATTACCAAGTTATGTACCAGCTGGTGCCTCTGAACTTACATTTCGGTCACTCTTTCAGATAGTAAGTCAAGTATGATTATACCTCTGAACTTTCTTCCTGTCAGAGATCCTCCCTCAGGATTCACTACCCGCGCTCCCGGTGCACAAAAAGGGTAGTCGATCCACCAATTTTCGAAACGACCATGTCCTCATTACCTCTGAGTCGTCCTCACTTCCACCAAAAACATACCGCCCCCTCGCATAGAACTTCCACGTTCTCCTACCTCTGAGTCGTTCTATGTACCCAATCTTCATTGAGCCCACTCCTGCCATGTCCTCACTACCTCTGAGTGGGAAGGCTCCGTCGAAGAAATTGTCATATTTGCCATGTCCATATTACCTCTGAGCAAGTATGTCGATCCTCTTTTAACCTATTATCTGTACCCACAACCGGAGTACGACAAGGATAATAGGTCCATAAATGTCCTCTGTTGACCACAAATGTCCTCTGTTGACCACAAATGTCCTCTGTTGACCACAAATAGCTTCCGTAAAGTCTCTCCTGCCATGTTCTCATTACCGCTGAGCAGGAAGATTTTATGATAAAACCTTCATGTTTGCCATGTCATCATAACCTCTGAGCAAATGTGATTGGTTTCCTTTCATCCCATTATCCGTATCCTGAACCAGGGTACGCCAAGGATAATAGGTCTACAAATATCCCTTGCTAAGCTTCTTAGCATAAATCTACCATCTTACCATGCCCCGGGAGCCCAGCTGCTCTACGGCATTCCTTCCCCCAGTACCGAGAACATCCATGACCATTTTGCCGTGGCTGTCCCGGACATCCTAATCAAACTTGTTATCCGTACCTAAACCAAGGTACGCCTAGGATAACAGGTCCACAAATAATCCCCCAGTAAATCCGATTCCATGAACACCGATACAAGAAAGCAAAGATGAGTCGAAACATGCTCATTTATTCAAAAATCAAAGGGCTACATCAGCGGGGATCACATCCCTTACAAAAATTAAAAGAGAAAAGAAAAAAAAAGACAGAGGACGGATCACTGCTCTGGAGCACATAACGCCATGAGACGGTCCTTTATCAAGGCAACCGACCGCTCAAGCCTCTGTTTGGCTCGACGCTCCGCCTCCTGGTTCAGCACCGCCGCATCCTCCAGATGAGCATGGGCTTGCCAGTTGTCTTCAAACTTCTTGAAGGCCCGCTCCAGGTTGACAGAAGATCGGGAAACCCTCTCGGCCTCCCGAGCAATCGACTCCTGTTCTGCATGAGCAGCCTCCCGCTCTGACTCTAAGAAGGCCAACTCCTTCTGGAGTGCGAGAATCCGCTCCTTCGTGTCAGCTATTCCATGAGAGGCAGATTCTTCCCGGGCCCTACAAGCCTGACTCCGACGACCCAGTCGGTCATAGGAGACGGAGAACTTGTCAAGATCCCCCTGCACAGCCGGCCCGACAGTTTCTCGAGCGAGCTTGATCCTGTCCCGAGCAGTAACCAGGAAGCCCCGCTCTCGTTCGATCGCAGCAGGCAAACCAGCCTGCCGTACTGCCAGCAGTTGGGTCACAAGCTGGTCAGCCTCTGTCAGCTTAGGCTCCAGGAACGCTGCTAACCCCAGCCCGTCAGGAAGACCCTTCAGAGTGTCAATTTGGCCCCGAGCTCCCCGTAGAGACAGAGAAAAAGGGACCCCCCGTTCCACGGCAGCGTTTATACCCCTCCCTAAGTGGCGATAAAAGCTGTCAACCACATCCTGCGTCACCTCGTCCAGAGCCTCCGAGGAAACCGGTGTCAGCGGGAGTGTGGCTGGTAGCACGGAAGAAGACGCGACGGAATCTGCCGCTCCTGCCACAAGAGAAACCAACTCCGCAAGGAAGAACGCTTGAACATCGGTCAATTCCTCTTCAGCGGCCCGCAGGATTTGGATGCTCGGCAGGGTCGAGAAGTCAATCTCCGGAGCCGTATAAGCAGTCGAAGACGAGGCCGGGGCCAGCACCAACTCCATCCCCATCTGCCCAGAGCTGGCAGGATGTCCCTCAACATGCAATGACGAAGGGGAGGAAACGCTCCTTTCCCCCAGATCACGGTAGACCGGGCCTTTCCCAAGAACATCAGCGACAGGAGATAAAGGGTCAGGACTTGCACGGCCAAGGCAACCATGAATCGACTTGACCTGAAGGATATGCTGATAGAGCAAATAAGCCCCCTCGGTGGTCAATATGTTGCTCAGCTTACCAGTGGAGGAATATGGAGGCTGAGGTTTGCCTACAGCCATCACAACCTCTTCACCAACAGCCTCCGAGTCAGGAATAAAAGACTCATCTGCCCTTGCATCCTCAGGAGGGGATGCACCGAGGATGGCATCATCTCTTTGAAATTCAGAAATCTCGTCACCCTGGGCTGGGGCCTCAGCAGCTTGGGAGTCCTTAGTCGCCGCTGAGAGGGCCCCCGCAGAAAGGACCGCGGCATACATGTCGCTAATCAAAGCGGCAAGGGCCGGATCAACTACTGAAGCAGCAGATGGTTCAGGAGAGCCTGGTTCGTCAGACGCCTACAAAGAAAAATGATCAAGTCATATCCCCGAGAGGAAAGAAAGCTACAACAAAGATAGAACTCCGACTTGGACTTACCTCCGGAACATCGTCTGCACCTTCACCCTTCTCGGTGGTAGGTGTCCCACGAGACCTAACAGCAGCTCTCTTCACGGAAAAGGTCGCTCTACTGTCAGGAGATTCGTATCTGACCCATTTACGCGAGGGACCGGATACAGCTGAAGGGTGTTCTTCTCTCACTGCTCCCTCTTGTGTAATAAACGGCGGATCTTCCGCCGGTTCATCAAGTGGGGGAAGCGGTTGATCCGCCACTTCTTCATCCCCACCGAAAAGGAAGTCTTCGCTATCATCCTCCTCCTCAGCCGACTCGGAAGGTTCTGATTCAGGGAGAGAAATCTGGAGCGCCAGTTGCTTTCTAACCTTAGCCCCCTTAGGCTTCTCCTCTAAACCAGTACCTACGATGAAGCTGGTACTCGGATCGAAGTTAACAGGAGGCTTGTTCGCCATAACGTGATACAAAGCGGCCACGTACAGAATTTTCCTCGGCGCATTGGCATCGGGAACCGAGAAGCTGGCCCGAGTATGATAAGCGTCATAATAACTCCACGCTCGAACGCCGTCAAGAACACTACCTTCAAAACCCAAACAAGGGTTGGGACAATCAAGGAACAACTGGCTATAACCAAATTGGTGGGAAAACCTACTGGGTAGGTAAGGCTCCAAGTACACATTATCCCGGTTGCGATAAACCAGATGCGCGGGGCGGATATTGCGCAACCAAGCAAGCATATCCGGAGACAGAAAATGAGAAGGTCCAGTACCGTCAAGGTGTACCTTCCTCACTTCCTCATCAGAAAAAGGAGGAACAGACACAAAGAGATCACACCCATCCACTCTCGCCAACGCCCTCCGACAAGCTGGCATAGTGTTGCATTCCCAAGACCGGTAATGGCATTTGAAGAGGAAAGCATCCTCGGCCGTAGCATCTTCCGCTATCCCAGGTCCCAGCAAAGACTTATAGTGCATCGCCAACCACCCCATCAGGTAGTGAAAGGGCAGTTCTACGCGCTCAAAATCCAAAGTCTTCTTGCGAGCAATAACCTTGGACGAGAATGTCCGCAAACCATGATGTATGCTGCATACCATAGCAGGAATGAGGGCCAGCCTAACTTCGAAAACTAGCTTAACGGCAGGGAGGATGAAATGATGACCAATCCTCTCGATAGAGCCCGCTCCGCCTGAGACTACGCAGTTCCGTAGCCATATTATCAGAAATCCAGCCAGAAGCGCCTTCTCCGACAGTTGTATGGTCCCGTAGTAAAAATAACTAAGAGAGTCAGCTTGACTCCCGAATATATCACTCTTGGATCGCGACTTTTTGACATTGGACATCAGATCCCTTACCTCTGCATGTGTTCGAGGGACTCGGGGAGTAACTTCACCAGAAGAATCAACCCTAAAGAGATAATTAATCCAGGATGTGGTATGGGGAGCGGTCCCCTCAGAGCTATTTGCCGTTTTTATAGCCATTTGATGACAAGCACTATGGTGGCACAACAACTCCCGATACACCGCAACAAAACCTGGGAGTTGCCTGTCCAAGGCCTCGAACTCCTCATTTGACGGGGTATACACCTCGAAAGGCTCATTCCCCCATGGAAGTTTAGAGACAGTATACATCTCGTGAAGAGCAAGCCCCAGTTCCCCTACTGGTGTAAAGAATGTCCCCGTTCGCTGGCTGTACATCTCCAAGAGCGCTACGAACAGTGGTTTATTAAGGGGAAGCCCGTGACAAGTGCCCCGAATGGCATGGTAAAGCCCCACCTCCCGCAAGAATGCTCCATAAGTCTGTAGAACCCAAGCAGTCAACTGGGCCCACGTAGAGGTGGGGTTTATCCAGTTCGGCAGTGCCAGCCTACCAACAGGATAAGACTTCTTGCGAACAAGCCGATTCAGGAAAGTATCAGCTTGAGTAAGTGTGAAATTGGGACCGTATACATTCATAAAAGAGCCCGGGGCCAGACCCATCATAAACCGGAGGACGGAATCCTTACCTGTATACGCTGACTTCATATTTGGATTATAATGGATGTTGCCCATCAACATCCCTGATTGAGTGGGAGTTAGGTTACACACCATCTTCCGGTCCAGCAACACCGTATTGAACCATGACAAAGGATAATGACGTTCCATGAAAGGAATATGGATTGCCACCCCATCCAAAGAAAAATCCCAGTTCTCAGAAATCTCTAAGACCCGAGGATTCTTGATGGTTAAAGCATCACCAAAAAGGAACAAAGGCTTCAGGTATTTTCCATCCAGCTTCCCAGTATTCATCATGGAACGGAGATAATGAAGGGTTTGATTCTCAATAGCCTTCAACCTCTCCAAAGGCTCATCAGTAGGGAATTGATTCGATACATGCCTAATTAAGTCGTCAAGACGCACGCCCAGAGCGAATTGATTCGAACCCACTATAAGCTCCCCAGCAGGATTTACGGGCAAGTTCACTGGAAAAATACGAAAGAAACGAGGTTAGAAGGTAGTCAAAAAGAAAACGGAAACATCGAAAAGGTCATCTGAGCCTATGCGGCTCGGCTCGTTACAGCTTCATGCGGCTCAGCATTAGATACGTATATGCGGTTCAGCGCATCATAGCCTCATGCGGCTCCGAGTTAGCCGAGTTCGTACAATTCAAGTCTAGATGAACTTATAGATCCATGCGGTTCAAGTTAAGCACGCCTACAGAGTCAGATTCATGCGAGCTGACGTGAGCAGACGAATTTTTGTGGTTCAAAAAAAGTGAACAACGCTTATGCGGCCCAAATCAAAAACACGTATGCAAACTCAGATTGGGTATAAACAAGTTCATGCGGCCCCATAAGACGAAGGGCTCATGCAGTCCCATCGATAAAGCCCCGTATACGTGGCTTGTGCATAAATTATGCAGCAGAGCCATGGCGACAGTTAGGGTTTTCAGACGATCTCTTACCAGCAATAGACGGGTGGACATCGGGATGGATGGAGTGCGTAATGACCGGCGGAGGGGCAACCACGTTTATCGCCGCAGTCGCCGTAGAAGCAACTGCCTTACCCTTAGCGGCCTTCGATGCTGCAGCTTTCTTGGGAGCCATTGTCGGTTGCTAAAAGACGAAGAGCAAAGACAGCAAATAGAGATTCAGAGCAAAGAGAGAAGGTAAAGAAAAACCCCAAGAGGCTTAAAGACTCCTATTTATAGGCAAGAGAGACCCATGAAACGAACAGACGTCTCGGAGTATGCCTCGGATTACGCGATGCCCCCAAAGAATAAAGGCAAAACGCTTCGGTCAAGGCAAAACCGACTCTTGGGATCCTCCCCCAAAAGACGGCGTTAAATCAAATCAAAGGCACTTAATGAAGATTTGCACACGTGTTCAGGACACGTGGCAACCAGTTTATGCGGCCAGATGAATTTATGCGGCTAAGGCACTTATGCGGCTAGGAAGCTCAGGCAGACAGAAAAATCCTATGCGGCATGAACGGGGCCATGCTTCTTGTTCAAAGTATTCTAATTTTTACAAATTGAGAACTTTGAAGGGGGTCCTGTAGAAGCATGGAAAATATTAGAATAATGATCCATGCGGCTCGGAGTAAGAAGCTTATGCGGCTCACACAGGAGCGGCCCTATGCGGTTCAAAGAAGACTCTCAAATCGCATGCGGCTCGGGAGCGTATGCGGTTCAACAAGGCACATGCGGCTCGATGGATGCCATGTGTGATCCTTCCCTACAGCTGGTCGTTTGGGGGGGTGGCCTCATTTAATGCTCTGACACGACTTGGCGACTGTGGCTGCTCTGACATAAAGTATCATAATGACTCTGCCATAATGACAGACTTTTCGGGAAAGGAAGAAGATCTCTGACCCGAACCGTCAGAAATCCTAGGTTGCCACGTGGCAACCCTCATGCGGCTTAAATGGGAAACAGCTCCATGCGGCTCACGAAGAAGTCACTCTATATGGTTAGCAGAAATCAGCCATATGCGGCCCACCGAGAGTTCAATCCCTGCGACTCAATACAATGCTAGCTCATGCGGCTCGCAAAGGCTATGCATATGCGGCTCACAGAAGGTTCGTCCCCTGCGGCTCGATAAGGCATTATCTCATGCGGCTCAGGAAGAGTATCTCTCTGCGGTTCGAGGATAGTCAATCCTATGCGGCTCTGACAGGATTCACAATTAAGACACGTGGCATGAGATCAATAAGAGATTTAACCGAATCTCAACAAATATATTTGACATCATTGTCATAATTACTGAGATCAGGGCATATCATTTATCATCAAGCTAATGGGACACGTGGCGAGCAATCAGACATTAGCATAATCAATCACGAGGATTTAAAGCAGCTAGCATTAATTGCTCATGAGATACGATGCTATCCGTACTAACGGCCGAGATTCACTATAATCAGGATCAAGGGTTTAGATAGAATGAAGGAGTGCCGACATTCCAAACAGATAATCATTAGCAAACCCTAATGATCACCCCTCCACTCTTATAAATAGCCAGCATCATTCCCTTGAAAAAAAAGAAAAAAAAAGGAGAAGAAGAAGAGGGAGAGAGATCGGCACCAAAAGAAATAAGAAGAGAGAGATCTACACAGAGAGAGCTCCCCCTTCCTTCTTGATAATCACAGAGAGAGAGAGAAGCCAGAAGAGCAATCCGAGGAGAGCGAGAAGAGCGTTTCTTCGTCAACGCCAAGCAGATCTTCCCCGAGCCAAGGCTGCATACTGATCGTCCAAGGAGTAAGGCAGAGCGGCCGTCGCTTTCCCGAGCCTCTATCGTCACCCTCCAGAATTAAAAATAAACAATCGTACTTAGTCTGCTGTACCTAGGTTTTCGTCCCTAGGCTTTCTTTGTACGAGCGAGTTTGTATTGTGAGTCTAAGTTCAGTCCTCCGATAATTGTTCTGTTCTTTTACAATCAATGGCAAACACGATGGCGACTCTGCTGGGGACTAACTTCTCCACGGCTGAGGAGTTGGTGACGTAATCAGATGCAGCCAAACTTGGCTCCACACAAAAGAAGAATAGGAACTACTATAACAAATCTTGAATGGGCCAACAAATCTTGGGCTCAATTTCCCCTTCGTAACGAACCTGGAAACTCTCCGCATGGGCATGACTTTCAAGAATACATGGTCGCCTTCCGAGAACTCGAGGGGGCGTCGGTGCGTGTCGGCATAGCTCTTTTGCCGACTTTGTGCTATCTTCAATCTCTTCCGTATTAACTTGATCTTCTGCACGGTCTGCTCCACCAGCTCCGGACCAAGTATCTGCCGTTCTCCGACTTCATCCCAGCAAATGGACGATCTGCACTTTTGGTCGTACAAGGCTTCATACGGTGCCATTTGGATGCTGGACTGATACTTGTTGTTGTATGCAAACTCGGCCAGCGGTAGATGGACGTCCCAACTTGACTTCAAGTCGATCGTACAGAGTCGTAACATGTCTTCGAGGATTTGGTTCATCCGCTCTGTTTGGCCGTCAGTCTGAGGATGATAAGCTGAGCTAAACTTCAACTTGGTCCCCAACGCTGAATGTAGACTACTCCAGAAGCGCGCTACGAACCGTCCATCTCGATCAGAGACGATAGAAACTGGGACCCCGTGCAGCCGAACTATTTTATCAAGGTATATCTGAGCAAGGCGGTCGACGCTCCAAGTAACTTTGATGGCGATAAAGTGTGCTGACTTGGTTAGTCGATCGACGATGACCCAGACGGCGTCGTTTCCCTGCGGAGTCCTCGACAAGCCAACAACGAAGTCCATAGTGATGTGATCCCATTTCCACTCTGGAATAGCGAGGTTTTGCATCTTCTCGCCCGGTCACTGGTGCTCGGCTTTGACTTGCTGACAGGCCATACATTTTGACACAAAGAGCACCACGTCCCTCTTCATGCCGTGCCATTAAAAGACAATGCGGAGGTCCTTATACATCTTGGTGCTGCCAGGATGTAAGAAATATTTTGTATAGTGCGCCTCCGTTATTATCTTCTTTATAAGTTCTGTATCGTCCGGTACGCATAGCCGTCCCTTCACGCGCAACACTCCCGACTCGTCCTATGCAAAGTCGGACGCTTTCCCTGTCGATATCAGCTTCCATATCTTCTCCAGATATGGGTCGTCCTTCTGTGCAGACTTGATCCTCTCCAGTAGGCTTGGTTCCACCCGCAGTTGTGTCAGTTTTACGTCTCTAAAATGAACTCGGAGTTCGATGCCCATTCCTTCCAAGTCACGCAGCAGTCGGTCGTTGATGTATAACGAAGCTAAGTACTTCCGGCTCAGCACATCCACTACCACATTTTTCTTGCCCGGCGTGTAGTCGATTGACAAGTCATAGTCTTTGATCAGCTCGAGCCATCGCCTCTGCCGCAAATTCAATTCTTTCTGGGTGAAGAGATACTTGAGGCTTTTATGGTTCGTATAAATCCTGTACGCCACGCCATAGAGATAGTGATGCCACAGCTTTAACGCAAACACAATCGTCGCTAATTCTAGGTCGTGCGTGGGGTAGTTCTTCTCATGCGGCTTCAACTGCCGGGAAGCAAAAGATATCACCTTATCCCGCTGCATGAGCACACACCCCAAGCCATGGCCAGAAGCATCACTGAAGATCTAAAATCCCTCCGTCCCTTCAGAAAGAGCAAGTATCGGGGCCAAAATGAGCCGTTGTTTGAGCTCCTGGAAGGAAGCTTCACAGTCGTCTGACCACTTGAATACGACTCCTTTCTGGGTGAGGCAAGTCACCGGCGATGTGATCTTCGCGAAGTCCTTCATGAAGCGTCGGTAGTATCCCGCCAAGCCTAGGAAGCTTCGAATTTTGCTAACTGATGCAGGCCGTTTCCAATCAGCAACTGCTTCGACATTCTTCGGATCGACTGCGATGCCCGTGGCGGAGATGATGTGCCCAAGGAATGAGACGCTGTTCAGCCAGGATTCACACTTGCTCATCTTCACGTACAACTGATTCTCTCGAAGGGTTTGGAGTACCGTCCGCAGATGCTCTGCATGTTGTGCTCGATCCTTCGAGTAGACGAGGATGTCGTCGATGAAGACTACTACGAACTTGTCAACGAACGGACGGAATACCCGATTCATTAGATCCATAAAGACGGTAGGGGCGTTCGTCAGACCGAACGGCATTACCAAGAACTCGTAGTGGCCATAGCGAGTGCGGATGGCAGACTTCGGCACGTCATCTGGCTTGACTTTGAGTTGGTGATAACCCGATCGCAGATCAATCTTCGAAAATACTGTTGCACCTTGGAGCTGGTCGAATAAGTCGTCGATGCGGGGAAGGGGGTACTTATTCCGGACGGAAGCTTTATTCAATTCTCGATAGTCGATACAGAGTCACATCGATCCATCATTCTTCTTCACAAATAGCACGGGCACACCCCACGACGAGACACTCGGACGGATAAACCCTCTGTCGAGTAATTCTTGTAGTTATGCCTTTAGTTCCTTCAGTTCTGCAGGGGCCATTCTGTACGGAGCTTTCGAGATCGGCCGGGTGTCGAGAAATGTGTCGATGGTGAACTCTATTTCTCGATCAGGCGGTATGCCGGATAGCTCGTCCGGGAACACGTCTGGGAATTCTGCCAAAATGTCGGTCTCTTCCGCATTTGCACCATTCTGTCACATGTCTCGAACGGAAGCTAGATAGCCTTCACACCCGGAATGCAGCATTCGTCGAGCAGATATTGCGGAGATCACCATGCAGGTCGGCGACGCCTCACCACACGAGTAGCAAAATTCAGGCACTCCAGGTATGTGGAATGTGACCCTCTTTTCAGCACAGTCTATGGTTGCGTTGCACGGACCGAGCCAATCCATGTCCAATATGATGTCGAAGTCCTTCATATCTAGAACTATCGTATCAAGACCGATCTTTTGACCCCCAATACATATGGTTCCTCCCCCGCAGGCTAAGTTTGTGAGTAGTGGCACGCCCGAAGGCATACTTACACTATGGTCAAGGTCTAACAACATTACAGGAAATTTGTGCTCGGTGGCGAAGTTCGTCGATATGAAAGTATACGAGATGCCTGAATCAAATAACACATGAGCAGGTACATTATTGAAATTAAATATACCTGTCACGACAGTGTCGGAAGCGAACGCCTCGTCTCGAGTCAGAGCAAAGACACGCCCCTGTGCATTAGGGCATTGGACTTGGTTGTTTGGTTGAGTGGGCTGAGGAGGTCGGGTCGCCTGTCCTCGATTCTCTTGACGATTTTGTTGTTGTGGTGGTGTGTTACGATTTTGTCTTCGAGCCCAGCAATCTGCTATTTGGTGCCCCCTTTTTTTGTAAAAGAAATATCCCCCATCGAAGACCGCACAGTCCCTTTCAGTGTGCCCGTGACGGTTGCACTTGGTGTAGGAAGGAGATGGGTTCTGTCCTTTATAGCCATCATTATTTGGACGCTTTGATGCATAATTGTTACCTCCCGTATAGCTAGGACGTTTATGATGGGAGTGGCGCACAACGTTGGCAGCACCGGAAGGATGTAGGCTCTCAAGACGGAGAGTGTGATTCAGAGCCTCGTCCACGGTCTTGTACATCGGGACCCCGACATGCGCACCGATAGAGTGTCGCAGACCCACTTCAAACCGTCGTACGTGGCACTCCTCTGTAGGCAGAAACGTACTAGCAAACTTGGACAACTTGTTGAATTCTATGGCGTACTGTTCTACTGTCCGATTTCCCTGCCTCAATTGCATGAATTCATTCTCCTTCGCTTGACAAACGGCTGATGGAAGGTACTCAACTTCAAAAGCTTTACAGAACGTGGCCCAAAAGATCGGTGTTGAGTTATTGTCGCGTCGGATCGCTCGCTTATGCACAGCCTACCAGTCGTACGCGTTCAACCGTAGCTGAGTTGTGCACAGGCGACTTGCTTGGATTCTTCAATGCCGAACAGCTCGAAGTGATCTTCCAGCTCTTCCAACCAATCGATTGCGATGGAGGGACCCTCGGTGCCGCGAAAGGAAGTGCGGCACGCCTTCTTAAATTCTGACACTTCAAAGTTGTACTTTTTTAGTGTCGCTGGTTGACGCTCGCGCTCCTCCGTGTCGACTTCAATGGATTGGATCGTCGGCACGGTGGTAGTAGGTGCGGTGACGGTAGGCGCAGTCGCAGAATTTCTATTGGCCGCCATTGTTTGGACGATCTACTGCAGGGTATCCAGCTGCTTTTGTTGAAGTTTCGTGTGTACGTCGAAGCGAGCTTCGAACTGGGCCTATCGTTCCTCCGTCTGTTGATGTCAGTTCTCGGACTGGTTCTGCTGCGCCTCCATCATGCGTAACATTCTTTCGATGGTATCGTTAGAAGGTCCGGCCCGCGAACGATGCGAACTACTAGAGCCGCTAGAAGCGCTCTTCTCTCGCTCGGTCGTAGGTTCCGTCACTTCTGTGAAACGAAGGCAAACACATCAGTCACAAATTATTACAGACTTATTGTATGGAACAACTTATCTCATCGATGCGAGGTCAAAGGATGTAAAGCCGTGCTCTGATACCATTATGTCATGCCCCGATTCCGTAGAATCGATAGTCGTCTCCCGGGCGTGATGCCGTACGAACCTAAGTTGCGATCACACAAGGCGTAGTCATAAGGTCATCCGAAACACAACATCAAGTTAGAGTACGCAGAGAAATTGATTGACACATTGAAATAGAAGTAGACTTTTTCATTGATAATAAAACTTCATTTATATTGACTTCATTACATTCATTGCCGCACAGGCTACAACAAGACTCGACTTACAAAACGAACGCCGATGAGATAGTCGTTCCATACATTACATCCCTATTTACAAGCAAAACATAACACTTTTTACCTGCTATCGAGGGGAGTCGAGTCGTCATCTTCTTTTGGACCGAGTGCGGGGTCTTCTTCAAAAGGAATCCAGAAACACAAGCCTTCACATGCGGACGAAGCTTCAAAAGGGTTCACTTCGCCTTGAGCTTTTAGGTGGCACGCCCTTCATGGTTCGGGGTACCTGCATGGAGAGCGAGGATCAGTATATTACATTTTGTACTGGTACGTGGCAAGTTAAGTTCCAAGCTCTCATTTGGTTGATGAGTCTATATGACTTAGTTCATGAATGTTTCTAACCATCCTAATGAATTTCAAGCGAGCAATGACAAGCATAATGTAATTTATGTTGGAACTTACCCATGGCGGCCCGCGCCGTGCCTTATGAGACTTACCATGTTCTTCCTTGTCAATTGTTATCATTTTTCATACCAAGTGTAATATTACGTGTGATTGGTCACTGACACCACAAGCCATCCTGGACTTATAGCTTTGTTAGCCGGAGCCCTTGCAGCGCAAGTAGCGAGCCCTGCTGCAAGTCCCCGCTTAACCCGTGCTATCATCCAGCACAGCTATACCGTGTTTTCTCCTAGGCCGAGTCGGTCCCGTGGCCCCGGGTTGTCGCTCGAGAAAACTTTCTCCTTGTCGACAAGTTGTCCAATGACTGAGTTAAGACATTATTCAGTTATTAAGGTATAGCCTTCGTTCACTTTGAAACTTAATCATTTTACCGTACCTGTGCCCTTGTATTCATTCTTTCTTCCGCAACAACACTATCGATTTACTTAAGAAGGGGGTCGAGAAGGGTCAGCCACTCACCTTGAGTTTACTTCGGCGAGAGAACTTGTTGGTCGCGCTAAACGTCGCCTACGCGATTACCTGAAATCGCACAAGCAACCGATTAGAACACTGCATTATTCAAGAAGTTCGATAGGAAATGCGAGTCCAAAATGGAAGCCATGAAAACCATCAAAAACATTCACGAAAACGTATTCAGAAAACAAAGCCAAAACCAATGCAAGCGGCGTAAAAATCAGAGCAACGGGAGGTCTCTTCCGACTCAGCCGCAGAGTCAATCCTCGAGGCGCAGCCTGCTGAATATGGGACTTGGTTTCGAAGAAGACATTCCATAACGAGGAATGGATCTTAATTCAATCGTTTCCGTTCGATCGACTCGGTCGATCCCGACCTATCGGTCCTGACCGAATCGATAGCGACAGTGTTCCTTTATCGCGCACCCCGTGGACAGAGTACGGGGCACAATGTAGGGACGGGGCACTACACCGAACATAGTGACCATCTTTCTGGTCACCCATCGGAGGGCTAGGGAGTTCATTAACGAGAGGGCGGTACAGGCATATGTACGTTCTACTCTTTATATTAATTTACTATAATTTAGAAAACAGGAAAATAGATATCAATATAGACTTTAGCAAATACTTAGACGTTAGCAAACATTGTTATAGGCCGAGTTTCTTCGGCTACAAGAGGAGGCGGCTACTGCTACTAGTACGCCAGCAGAGGAAGGGGCTGGTATTTTCTTCCAGCCGCCTATAGCTCCATCGCCGGACGACCTCTGGATGACCGCTGTTGGTGGTCTTCAGAAGGGTACGTACTACGGTACGGGATCCTATGACGCCTATTTGGCTTCAGAGTCATCCCGAGCCCCCTCTGTCAGTGTGCAGTCTCCAGCTTCGTAGGCGTCATCACGAGCTCAGAATATTGGTCGTCAGCTCCATGAGCTGCGTCGCGAGTTACAGCAGCAGATTTTTGAGGCAGCTGGGGCAGAGCCACGATCCGACGATCCGATGACCACCAGATAATTTGATGTGGTCGAGCACAGTATAAAGGAGCTGATGAGTCTGCAGCAGGCTACAGCTGCCAGCTTGTACACGCACACCGAGTCTACGGAGCGCACAGAGCGTAGACAGGTCGAGCTGGAGGGATCGCAGAGGACCGTGGCTGCCTCACTCACCCAGCTACATACTTCTCTTGAGGAGAGTACTAAGAGGATGGTGAGTACCCTTGCTGCACAAGGTGACCGACTGCGAGAGCTGGAGCAGATACGTCCTCCCGGTCCATCGACGGCACCGACTCCAGACGTTGTACTGCCTCCTACTGCCCCTACGGTGCAGCTCACACATGAGCAGTATGAGTACATGCTATCCCAGATGCGCGGCAGGGGTCCTCAGTGATCCAGTAGATTTTTTTTATCATCTTTGTATGTATTGGCCCTATGGGCCCATTGACCGTTCTGTACACTGATTTCATTCTTATTTGCCCTCCATTGTGGACATGTATGTTTGTTGGATATTTACTTTGTGATATTTATTTTGTTGGTATTTTCATTGTGGTATTTACTTTGTGATATTTACTTTGTGATATCTGCGACAGGGATGACAAATATACTTACGCTGGGTTATAAGCGATGATCTGATATACAAAGGAGGTGCTGCCCAATTTTTAAAAAAATATGTTTGGTATTTTTGTGATGATGTGTGTCTGTGTAAACACAGACACACAACATAACAAAAATACCAAACATAATTTTTAAAAAAAAATTTCATAATATCTGCGACGTATAGCGATGTAAATAGACGTCGCTAATTAGCGCCGTCACGTCGCTATCCGTCGCAGTCCGTCGCTCAGTAGCTGACGTGGCATAGATTTACCGTCGCTAAGTTGGTCGCCATACGTCGCTAAACTACTGACGTGGCATGCATGCCATGTCAGCACATAAAAAGGTCAGCACATAAAAAGGTCCGACGTTGCTACGTAGTCGCACAACGTCGCTAATTTGGCGACGTACCTATTCGTCGCCCTCCGTTGCCAAATTTACGACGACCCAGCGACATTGTGGTGACGTCGCAAACAGCGACGTAGGACGACGAATTTGTCATCTGCGACTAGCTTTTTCACGACCTTCATTTTTCGTCGCTAATTACCTTTAGCGACGTATTTTCCTTAATTAGCGACGTATCTGGACGTCGCTAATTTGGCTTATTTTAGTAGTGTTTGAAATAGAAGTAAACTTTTTATTGATAATAAAACTTCATTTACATGACTCCTTTACAATCAGTGCCGCGTGGGCTTACAACATGACTCAACTTACAAAATTGACGCTGATGAGATAGTCGTTCCATACATTACATCCCTTTTTACAAGCAAAACATTACACTTTCCACCTGCTATTGAGAAAAGTCGAGTCGTCATCTTTTCTTCTGGACTGAATGCAGAGTCTTCAAAAGGATTTCCAGAAACAAGCCTTCAACTCACAAACGAGGCTT